>CAJNOP010000024.1:2121404-2141283 GCA_905250075.1 Rotaria sp. Silwood1
GAACTTCGATGTAAACGTGGTATGTTTCAGATGGATATGCTCATATGTGTTTTTCGTAAATGAAAATTTTCATAATTAGCGCACTTAGTTTTATTTGGAAGAAAAAAACTGTTAGGTATTTCTTAAATATTTTACAAAGTATTTTGATAATATCTAAATAATACTTAATTTAAACAAGGTGAGATTTTGGTTCTTTTTCAAATAAAATACTATTTTTTGTATCATAAGACCTCAATTAATAGAAAAAATATCTCTTTTTCATCACGTCCTGACCAAAAATTCTGGAGAAAATGTTTTGATATTTCCATCTTATTATGTTGTATTAATGTCAGCTAAGTATAATATTTATTGAAGTTCTTTCATCGGTTATCATTCAACGAAAATTTACCTATAAAAACCAAACACAATTTATCATTGGCGATTATTCCGATAAGTCAAAACGTTATTAATGATATTTCTAAACTATTATGATTTCGCTCAAGTATTCAAGACATTGATTCTCATGCGCAATACACTATGAAAACTGATCATTGAAAAGAAATGTTTTTCATTTAATGATATAATTAGTAAAATGAAGAAAAAAACAAGAATGTATTCCTTTCGTAATTATTCAAATTATGTATACATATATCAAGGAATTAGCTCTTCATTACTAGTAATTTTATTCTAAGTCATATGTACAAAACCATGTATCTGTTTTAAATTATCGTATAAAATAAAATGAATATTACAAGTAATGAATTGCATTTTTTGAATATTTCCTTTTTTAGACAAATCTGTTTTAGTCTACCGTCTTGAAATAGTTTCATAATATTATCAGTTTATTTAACATAAATATAGTTGAATTAATGTGAACCAAGTAATATAAAAAATTGAGCAAAACTCATTCTTTCTCGATTTTACTCTACATATGTCACTTAATAAAACGTGCCAGCTTGATAAAAAAATATTGTAAGAAATTCATTTCTGCGTGCTTGTTAATATGTGCATTTGTGTTAGAACTACGTCAAAGAATAAAAGGCAAGAATATTGATATATGCACTGCAATGATGCCAGAGCAGAACACAAAGACATTCATATGTCAGCAGGTCTCTCGCCTGACATCAAAGTCTCAATGAAGTTAATATCAATAATTAAAAAAGAAACAAATACTTTTTGCATTAACATGATAAAAAGATATTGCAAGACCATGCTCTATAAATTAATAATGACATATGACCACCCATGATAGAACCAGCACTAATCATAGTAATTCCAATGAATTTTATCCGTTCATTATTCAATAAAAAGGATTCAAATATCGAATTATATTATATACAATAGCATAATTTGATGTCATGTATTATATCATATATGTAATGCTACTCGGTCTATGTTAAACAGTACAATATCTTTTTGTTCGTATTTCAGAACACAAAAAAGGAATATACAAACAAAAAGCATATTATTTCACATTTTAAAAAATCATTTAAAGTCAACAATATATTTATTGATTATTTATATAAACACAGATACGTGATTTTACTTTTTCGGAACTAAATTTCGCTCGTTTCGGTTTTCAATTGATTCCATAAAACTTTTGACTCTTCAGAATTTTTCGGATTCATAAAACAAGATTGACTTAGTGCTAGTTATGTTTCAAATTGTAGTAGTAGACTATGCTAAAACTAATTCCTATGTAATCAACTCTATAGTATCTTCACTCAGCGCTCTCTATGGTAACCAAGAGCAATACGTATTTTTACACGTTGTTTTCATCAGCAAAGTGTATCAAAGTACACAAGAATCAGATTCTTTCAGAATATAAGTCAAACATAATCTTAAACGTAATGCTACATAAAACTTTTAAGAATCTGGAAGTCAAAATATCAATTTCTTCGTCACCGTATACATAGTATATTCTGTTTTTCTGAATAACATATAAAACAACATGTAATTCAAAAGTAGCAGATGTTCTGTACAATTTACTTCGGCTTAATACGTTTGCCATAGAAAGCGCTCATCTCATTGTATGTGTACGTAAATGACGAGTCGATATATGATTAATGTATAACATTTGAATTTTATATTTCTTATATAATTTCTTGCTCGATAAATAAGTGAAATGATATTTTTCCTTTGTCATGATTTGATCAACGCATGACATCATAATAAATATTTATATATAAATTAATAAGATCACATAAAATTTGACTTTTTAATATCATGTTTCAATGTTTATGCTTACATCTATTTAAGCATTCTCGCAATTCTATTGGTTATGAAATAGACAAATGAATAAAAAAAGTAAACACGTGCGTGGTATTGTCATACGCGTTTTTTTCTTTTCTATGGCTCGACATTTACTAGGTTTCAAGTAGAAATATATCCAAAGACATGTTCTTATTGAAACAAATAAAGCTGTTTATTTCTATTAACTTTATTCTACCTGATATGATTAGATAAATTAGTCTCAATAAAATAAGAGAAATAACAAAAAAAATGTCAGAAATGCTTCAATCATCATTCGATACTCATCAACCAGAATCTCTTTCCCAATTACGTGTTAAAATTTGTTCTGTACGTTTACCATCATCAACTAAATTAGTTGATATATGTGTTATTATGGAAATTGATAATAAATATCCATATCGTACTGAAATAATTTTTAAGAAAAGTAAATCTAATACAACAACAGCAACAAATCGAGTAATATTAATTAATGAATCATTTAATGCACTTGTTACATTAAATTCAAAAATAAATTTTAAAATTCATGCTCCGACACGTCGTTTTGGTAATAGAGACATAGGACTAATAGATATTAATTTAAAATCAATTATTGATGATTATTATTTAAAAGAACAAAATAATAATAATAATGATACATTACCATCTTATCATGTTCAATTACCATTTCAAAATTCTTCAACATCATCAAATCTATTAAGATTAAATGATAATAATAATGATCCTTCAATAGGTATGATTGAAGTGATTTTTTATGGTTCAATACTTAAATCATCACAACAACAATCTGAACAAAATGGAACAACACAACCATTATCTGAATCGGTAAATACTGAAAATAATTCTTACAAAAATAAACTTTATTTTCGATTTTAGGATACAAATTCAACGTCACAAAATGAAACAACAAATCAATCATCATCAAATGAACCAATAATACGTTTACGACAAGGTCTATCAAGTAATCAAACAAGTGGAGCTTCAGTATCAACAGTAAATTCAAATGAAACAACAAATTCACCTATAAATGAAACATTATTAGCTCAACTTCGACAACAAGTTAGTTAATAATCAAATAAAATATTATTTCTTCGATTCTTTTTTTTTCTCTCTTTTTATTTCAGTTACCAGCTGGTTGGGAAATTCGATTAGATAATCGTGGTCGCCCTTATTATGTTGATCATAATCGTCGTCGAACAACATGGTTACTTGATCAAACAGTACTTCCAACTGGATGGGAAGAACGTGTCGATAATCGTGGTCGTATTTATTTTGTTGATCATACTACTCGTACAACAACATGGATAAGACCAACAGCTATGCATTTATCAAATGTTGCACAATGGCAAAATCAATATGCAAGAAGTCATTCAATGTTTAATCAATTTGAACATAGATTTTTACCACAAACAGAAAATAATACTCAAGTAAATGATTCAAATGAAGAACCATTACCTGAAGGTAAATTATTTTAATTAAGAAAAATAGATTAAGTGTTTTTTTTTTCTTTGATATGATAAAAAGAGTGAGAAAATTTTCTTGAGATACTAATTCCAATCGATCTCACCATAATGTATACAAAGAGACAAAGATAAATTTGATTATGTAAGAGTAGTTCGTTTCAGATGTATTTATATTGTAAACAATCGTTAATGCTCTAATCGTAATCGATTATCTAGAGTTATTTTATATATGCAATCTAACAGAACAGCATTGAATTTGTGTGCTAGAATAACTGTCTTTCGAAGTATTTTATCAATGTTGCCTTGCCTTCATCTCTCTTTTTAAATGATTCTCAATCCAATTTTGCAACAAATGAATAACATCGAGAGATTCCAATATGATCAATTTTCACAAATAAATAATAGTTTGTTTACGTCTATTCGTTGACGTTTTTGATAAATAAAAAAAACACGATAGCAATCTTGCAGTGTTTGAAAAGTTCTATATTATAATCAAGATAGTAAAATTTTTGTATTCAGATCTGCCATGTAAGTCGTATTTTTGTCCTACGAAAGAGCCATTTCAAGAGATCAATCGTTTTTTAGTTCAAATTTCATACATAACGTAGACAATAATGAGATATTAAAAGTCTCAATAGGATGAGAAGGAAGCATTCTTCTGAACTGAAATTTTCAGAGCATTCTAGCCACAAGTAGACTGATCTGTACGCCAAAGTTCATGTCGAAACATTACTATTTGATTTGTTGGTACATATCGTACCATCACCCAAAATGTAGAGGACGAACTCAAAAACAATTCAATCTTTGAAATAGTTACTTTTTTCAGTTTTGATAAAGTAATATTTACAAACTTCAGTGTACATCATGACACAGAAAACACATAGTTATACTCTTACGTGTACTACGTCTAATAGAACTTTGCTGTATTATTGATCTAATGTTTTTGCTCAACATATTGTTACAAAACTTGCGATATGTTCTCGTAAAAAAACTGAATGGTAAAGCTTGTTTCAAAAAAAAAATAGATCAAGGCATTGCGATGAGACTTGACGGTTATATTAAGAAAATAGTTACGAGGAAAGTCCTCCAACTGATAAAGTGCTTTTGAGTTGAGACTATGTGCATTCTCTCAAGGACAAAAATAAGTCCCTTTTTCAATGGTTTCTTTTTTCCTTTTCTCTTGTATTATTATATATAAATTGGTATGTCATAATATAGGTAAAAGAGTCAACCATATCTATAATATCTATATATATATATATATATCCATCTGATTTACTTGTTGTTTTGTTTTCTATTTATTTCAAAAGCAGATCGTTTTGAAATAAATACAAAATAATACGTAAATATAATATGTGCATAGCAATGTATATATAATAATATAAGAAGAAAGAAAAAATAAGCCAATGAAAAAGCAACTTATTTTAACTAGTAAAACATTTTGAGGACTCAAATAAGCTATGAATACCCTACAAAGAGTTCGTGTTCGAGGCTTATTAGAGCGGAAATGTTACATTTCCAGAGTATTTTCTAAATGAATGCGGAAACAGAAGAAAAACTAATTGTCGAAAGCATTCATGAAGAAAAGAAAAGCGATAAATGGTCGAAAAATCGATAATCAAAGCTTCAACTCAGACAAATAAGCTAAATCAATACAAAGAAAAACTGAAGACGCTATTAACAAACTGCAAGTCATTACCAAAGGAGTATATAGTTCTCTGATAATGCTTCATATGAACTAGAGTATCTTTTCAAGAAACTAAAATTTTTTCAATCGACAGACTTTTCATGAAGTTGTATCGGAATTATTTCTGATAGAAAAGTGTGACTAGGAGAAAAGAATTTGGACTATGTGTTGTGGGTGTGCGGTATGCAAGACGACCTACATTGACATTTTAATTTTTGTTTTTTGTGCCCCTTTAAAAGTAAATGTTCGGAAAAGTGGTTGATGTTCATCTTACTTTTACATAGCACTATCATAAATATTAGAAAAATTCTTTGCATCGACCAGTTGTCGAAGATTCATTCTGGTGTAGTTGTAAACATAATAAAAATTAATAAATTCTTTTTAAAATATCAAGATAGATATTATCAATATTTTTCTTTCTACTCTTTTACAATAATAGCTAGATAATAAACATATTGATAAAATTCAAATAATCAGAAAGAATATCTTTTGAATTAAAATTTTATATTTATATTTTATGTTTTTAAGGTTGGCAACGAATGCATGATAATCAAGGACGACCTTATTTTATAAATCATTTATCAAAAACAACTCAGTGGGAAGATCCACGACAAATGAATAGTAGTTTATTTGATTCACCATTACCAGATGGCTTTGAAATGTGTTATACAAAAGATGGACAAGTCTATTTTCTTGATCATAATACAAATACAAAAACTTTACGAGATCCAAGACTTGATAGTAATAATCTTAATATTAAATCTAAACGTAGTTTATCATATAAAATTCGACAGTTTCGTTATTTATGTTCAACAAATGCAACAAATGGACAATTAAAATTAACAATACGTCGAGATCGTTTATTTAATGATTCATTTAATCATATAATACAATTTCAATCAAGTGAACTTCGTCGACGTTTATATCTTTCATTTAAACATGAAGAAGCACTTGATTATGGTGGTGTTGCACGTGAATGGTTTTTTCGTCTGTCACATGAAGTACTTAATCCAATGTATTGTTTATTTGAATATGCTAATAAAAATAATTATTATTTACAAATTAATCCAGCATCATCAATTAATCCTGATCATTTAATTTATTTTGGGTAGGATTTATTAAAAACTTTTATTTAGGTTTTTATTTTTCTAAATTTTATATTTCTTGTAGATTTATTGGTCGTTTTGTTGCTATGGCACTTTATCATGAAAAATTTATTGATAATGGTTTTAGTTTACCATTTTATAAACGTATGCTTGGTAAAACATTAACAATAAATGATTTACAATCATTAGATCCAGAATTTTATAATAGTTTATTATGGATTAAAGATAATAACTTAGATGAAAATGATGATCTTGAATTATATTTTAATACGACATTTGAATTACTTGGTAAAGTAGAAAATGTTGAATTAAAACCTGGTGGTAATGATATTAAATTAACGGAGGATAATAAACCTGAATATTTAGAATTAATGACTAAATGGAGATTTACACGAGGAGTTGAAGAACAAACAAAAGCTTTTTTACATGGATTTAATGAGGTACATATAAGCATAAAGTATTAATCAATTATTTGTTACTTTTACGAGGAAAACCCTCGAACGGATACTTGCCGTTTGAGCATATATTGGATCTTAGAAGGAGTTGTCTTTATATTCAGTATTTCGACGCAAAAAATTTTCTCCGTAGATAGATCTAATGCTCAAACTTTCAACTGAAGATGATGTTTTTTTGTCGAGATATTAAATTTTTCAACAAAACCCAATTTTTGGGATCATGACTGTAGTAAGCGTTCATTTTACTTTTGAAAATTCAATTAGGATTTTCTATGGATTATTTGACTTATCTATGGATAAAATCTAAAGCCAAAATTCTGTTTTTTTTCGGTATGTACCTAAAGATGTCTTGGAAATCCAACGCAGCAATTGTAACTCAATTTTAAAGGCTCACACAAACAAATCTATGTAATCATCTTCTAGTTTTATCGAGACCCTCTTGTGTGTCCAATATGAGCTCAAACAGCTAGTATGAAGTCCTCATTAGCATGAATGCATCTAAATAATGTTAAAAATTCATCATCATCATCCGTATCGTTTTTTTTGATCTATTCATTAGCTTGAATATATTCCTTACTATCGTAGTTATCTATTAGAATTCCTTGGTTTATTTTATCTCTTAGGTTGTTCCATTACAATGGATACAAATATTTGATGAACGTGAATTAGAATTACTTTTATGTGGTATATCAAAAATCGATATTGTTGATTGGGAACGTAATACAATATATAAACATTATACACAAAGTTCTAAACAAATTCACTGGTTTTGGCAATTTGTACGTGAAATAACTGATGAACAACGTGCACGTTTACTTCAATTTGTAACGGGTACATGTCGTGTACCGATTGGTGGTTTTGCTGAATTACTTGGTAAATATGTGTTATCGATGTGTTTGATTTTGAAATTGTTTCTTTTTCTTTCTTTTTTTTTTTTTATTAAGGATCAAATGGACCACAAAAATTTTGTATAGAAAAATATGGCAAAGATAATATATTACCACGATCACATACTTGTTTTAATCGATTAGATTTACCACCTTATAAAAAATATGAAATTTTAAAAGAAAAACTTTTATTTGCTATTGAAGAATGTGAAGGTTTTGGTCAAGAATAAACACAAAAAAAAATAGAACATCATTTTTTTTCTATATTTATTTCAATGTGAATGAGTTTTTGTCCGTTTGTCTTTCTTCGATATACCTACTAAAACATGTTTTTTTTTTGTTTTTTCATCTATTTTCTGTAATATGTGGATTTTAGTATTTCCTTTTGTTTGATTGACAACAAAGTATATTTCCTTCTAATGCGATATTTATTTTGTCCATATTTGTTAATTGATTCTCTTGAATTTTTGTGTTCTTTGTTAAAACAGTGCAGAGTTCGTGTTTTTCTTTTTTTTTTTTTCTTTAAATAGTTTTTATGCCAACGAAAGCAAATAGCGCAACACAGATATTTAAAAAAAAAGACAAAAGAAAACGATGTTTATTATTAATAAAAAAAAAAAAAAAAGTTAAATTTTATTTTCCTTTTTTTTTATTTCGAAAAGAAAAATGTCCTTGATGCTGTTGTTTTGTTTTATTGATTGGTGTGCAGTAAGATTATAAGATTTATTTTTATTCTGAAGGTAAAAGATTAATTATGAATAAGAATTATTGTTTTTATTGTTTAAAAATTTGACAATAGTTGACTTCGATGGAAAACATGAATCTTCATTTTTAATTTAAAAAAAATTCGACTCATATTAGAAAAAGTTTATGAGTAATTGAGTTATGATAAATGAATTTAGCTAAAAACAAATGTGTCACTTATACAAATTATTAATTGAATTTTATTTTTTGATAATTTATGCTTTTGATTGGTATAAAGTCTTTATTTATGAAAAATAATTAATTGAAAAATGATAGCATATCGATTATAAATTAGTTACGGTTAATAAGTAGATATTGATGTCAAAGGAAAGAAGATACGGTTTGGTTAAATATTATAAAATAAATTTATTGTTCTCTTCGAACGTGTTTTTATGATGTGAGATATCATGAAATCAAATAAGACATTGAGTAGAATAACTGCATGTCTGAGCGAAAAACATATTTGTTTTTGTTTTTAATAAATCGCAGTTTATACTGTTCAATATTTTCTTAAGCTAATAATTATGAGTGAATAAAATGTATTTTGACCGATAGATATTCTTCAATCCATTAGTTGTGTTTGTTTTATGTGTTTTTGATGTGTATATAGAATTTCAACTTAATTGTCGTAAGATGTCCCCAGTGAACATTCTTCGATTTGTTATTTGAGTTTTATTGACAAATTGTTTGTAATATTTGAATTAGTTTGATTTCATTTGATATTTTACGGAATTTGTTTTTTTTTTATTTATTTATTCACTAATTTTATTTTTTAAATTAATTTTTATGTTTCAGTATGCAAATTAAATGTCTCATACAGTGGAATCATCATTATCTTTTTTTTCACCAGTATCATCTAAAGTAAGATGTCTTGTTTATTTAATTCCTAAATAAATTAATATAAAAAATTTCAAGCTTGCATCATCCAATACAAACAAAAATGAAAAAGAGATAAATCAAACAACAGAAGTTTTGTTACCTCTTTCACCACTTTTTGATGCTACTATTGATGATGATTACTTAGCTGTTCAATCTTTATTAAGCAAAAATTATGATGTTAATACTAAAGTATTGATAAAATAAAAAAAAGTTGATTTACATAATTTATTCATTTTGATTTATTCGTTTTCTTTTTAATATAATAATAAAGGATATCGATGGCATAACTGCTTTACATTTATGTGCTTTCTTCAATTGTGTCGCGACATGTGATACATTATGTGCACGTCGGGCATTTGTCAATGCTAAAGATAATCAATTATTAACTCCACTATTTTATGCATGTAAAACGAACTGCTCAGTAAGAAGGAAAAACATTTCATATTTCACATGTTGCATATTTATAAAAAAAAATAATCATAGACGATTGTACGAACTCTCGTTGATCATGGTGCTGATTGTGATGCTCAAAATAAGAATTGGCAAACTCCATTACATATATGTGCATTATCATCTAATGCATCATCTGCAACTTATATTATTCATCAT
Organism: Rotaria sp. Silwood1; assembly: GCA_905250075.1. Lineage (NCBI taxonomy): Eukaryota > Metazoa > Rotifera > Eurotatoria > Philodinida > Philodinidae > Rotaria > Rotaria sp. Silwood1. Next base: position 2,131,464 of record CAJNOP010000024.1, read on the forward strand.
GTTACAAATGTTGATACAACTGATCAATATGGACTAACAGCTCTTCATTATGCTGTAAGTTTTTTAATTAAACTTAATTTGTTTGTTCAATATTTTTTGTTTTTGGTTTTATAAATTTAGTGTATGAACGGAAATATTGAGGTAAAAGATATTGAAGAAAGATGAAACAATAATACATTTTGAAGTTTTTTAAACAATTCTAGATGGTGAAGTTATTGATTGATGCAGGAGCAAATGTTAACTTATGTGATCGTAAACATAATTATCCACTGCATTATGCATCAACTAAAGGATCAACTGAAATCTTGAATATTTTACTTAATTCTCATGCTAATCCGAATTGTATTAATGATCAAGTATGTTCAACTAATTACATTAAAAAAAATATTAAATCAATATTCTTTGTTTTTCAAGGGTCTAACACCTTTACATCTTTGTATCATTGGTAATCATATTGATTGTATTCGAAAATTACTTGATTCAAATGCTAATGTTAATGCAAGAACACATCATGGTAGTTTACCTATTCATTTGGCTGCCTATCTTGGCAATATAGATACTTTTGATTTGCTTAATAATCATTCAAAAGCTCCGAAATTAACAGAAACAGATGAACAAGGAAATGTATGTATTCATTTAAAATAGAAATGATAGAAGAAGTGTTCAATAATGGTGTTAAAATAAAGTCGAACCTATTCATATTATTTGTAATTAAAATAACAAAAAAAATAGAAAATCTTACATTGATATGCCTAGAAATATGCAGTATTTGTATACATATTGAATAGTGAGTCAACAACACAGGATTAGAATTCAGCGGTTCCAAAAAACTGGAATTGAAACCATAAATCATCAGATAGATGCAAAAATTCTTAAATCTATGTCGAGAAATCTTCACATTTTTATTAATGATGGTTTTTTTAGTAATGAATTATGTGGGTGTCCTTTATCTTGCCAATTCAATAGTGACAACTTCTCAAAATAGATTTAACACTTTATTATCTATTTGATGATTGAACGGCTTCAGTTCAAAGTGATATTTTGGGAACCGAACTCTGTACAGAGTTCACTCGAGCACTGACTACATCGAAATTCACCTTCATTGTAACATTGATGCATTAGCTCTATCGGACAGGGTGCCAATCAGCGAAAGACTATTCAGCGAAAATTTTGAGTGAATAGAAAAAACCGAAAAAAAATTCAGCTAAATAATTTTGGGCGAAATGACTAAAGGTAAAAAATTATTTGAGCGAAATGAAAATAAGCGAAAGAATAAATCAGCGAAAACTACACTAAGCGAATTCTTTTTCCGCGAAAAAATTCTCACAGCGAAAGTACATTTGAGCGAATAGCGAAAACCAAAACAGCGAAATTTTTGATAGCGAAAAATTTATTTCAAAGTAAATAGACGATAAAAATCAATAAGATTCAAGAAATAAAGAAACGTATCAGATAGACATCGAATAATATCAATAAACCCAGATAAAAAAATAAACTACAATTATGAGAAGTTCAGAATGGCTTTGCAGAACGTTTAGCAACAAGTGTAGATAGTCCATAGAGAAAGTCAATTAAAGTAATTTGTTCTTGTTCGTATCGTTCAGTTAGTGTATTAATTTGCTTTTGACTAATACAGATGTTACTACTTGTTTTTCGACGAACACGATTAAAACCAGATTCTATGTAATACGGACAAAAAATAGAGATTTCGTCTAACCAAAAACTTACTTCCTTCATCAGTAGTAGATGCAAGTGTTAAAACGGTAGAAGATAGATTAGAACGAGCTAATTCTTCTTCGTATATCTTAGGTATAGAACTTGTTTCAGCTTTTACTCTTTCTTTGACTTTTCTTTTTAAATTTCTAAGTTCAATTTGTTCAGGTTCAGGCATATAATGATGCTCACTATTAGATTTAATGAAATGGTCATTTTTGTCTGTGTGAACATTAGCTGCACAGCCATCCGAATGACAAGTCCAATACTTTACTTTCATCGTTGATTTTTTTAAGCCGAAAAATATATCCTGAATAAATTAGCAAAGGTTTGCCTCGATTTGAAGTGGTGAAAGAAATCGATGTTGAATCAGTCATATTTATTAAGTTCAAGAAAATGATAAAATGATGTGCGTAGTATCGACTGAAATTATGGATGAAAGAGAGATATGCAAGAAAGAAGAAACATAATCGAATAGTACGTTATTTGGTCAGAATAGAGAAAAATGGGTAAAGGCGTTACTTTTGGACGCACTCCGCATGATGAGTCATCATTTTATAGAGATAATTTGAGCTATTGAAGGAAAAAAAAATTCGCTGAAAGTGCTTTTGCGATATTATCTTTCGCTATTTCTGGCATTCGCTGTCAGCTTTTTCGCTATTTTGAACTTTCGCTATTTGACTTTTCGCGATTGTACATTTTCGCTGTACTGTTTTTCGCTGTTGTTTTTCGCCCAAAAAACCATTCGCTGAAATTTTTTTCGCTGAACGGACACCGGTTCGCTCTATCCAAATGTGCTCTTTTGGTATCGATATATTTCAACGGTTCAATATGCACTAACTATACATTGACAAGGGAAGATTTTCAGATATTCACATGCTTTTGAGCTGATATCATGTTCATGAGCATTGCTTACGAAGTTTTAAACTGTTAGAGTATTTTTCATGCATGTGCAAATAATAGCAAATAATTTCTGATAGCTACTAAAAATTATGAGACTGTAAGTGTTTTTCAGAATGAACTTAATAATTACTAGACTATACTAAACTTTTCGACAATTTTTCTTAATCAAATTTTCCATTTGAATGTAAACTGTTTATCTTCATGATTGCCATATGAAGCCGATGGGTACTTTAACATTGATCATCTGCAACCTTATTGAAGTTGCGCTGATCGAAAGTCTAGTATAATCTAGTTATCATTAGGTTCATTCTGAAAAAGATTTATCGTTTTCTACTTCTTAATAGTTATCAAAAAGTACTTGCTCCTACTTTTACATGTATGAACCATACTCGAACAATTCAAAACTCGACAAAGAAAGTCTATGAGCATAAATTCTTTGAAAGCTTTTCATAGCTTATTAATGTTTACTTATAGGCAAAATATCAGCTGAAAAGGACACAAACATCAGGGGGTGTTCTATCGTAACTTGTAAGTCAGTGAAACAAAATTGTACATGCCTAGTTATATTTTAACATTTTTTATTTTAATTGTAATTCATTATTAGATATACTTTGATAAAAGATCCAGCAGTTCCATCTACAATGACACACAAAATTTCTGGTATAAAATTATTTCCCAAAAACTTCGAATGATTACCAGAAATTTGGTGTCGACAGTCTTAATTTCTTGAACATCTTCATCCAAACAGTTTTGTTGAAGTGTTCTAACCTACCATGCCTTTCAGCTACACAAATGCTTTTTCAAATCTCCATAAGTATTACCATCGAGAGGAAAACTTAGAAATACAACTGCTCGAAACTTGTATCCGTCATGACAACTTTTAGCTAGAAAATATCCCAGATCTAGCTCAAATCGATAGTTTAAATTATAGATTTTTAGAACTAAAGATCATTATATCGTTTTGATTCTTCTGATATACATATATATATATATATATATAGATTTTATTGATTAATTGAGCTTACAATTTTCTTTCGTGCATCTTAACTATTTGATAAATAAACAATTTTATCTTTAAAAATCTGCAATTCTGACTAATTCTTCTTTTGCTTTTTCACGCAAAGACTCTTCTTCATTTTGCCGCTGCAACAAAATTCACAGGAACAACTATCATTCAACATATATTATCTAAACTGCAAACATCATTAGTCAATACACAAAATTTCAAAAAACAGTCTCCATTACATATAGCTATCTTGCATAATAATGAAAATGCTGTTCATCAATTACTTACTGCTGGTAAAAATTAAAAAAGAAAACTTATTTTTCATATCAATAGTTTTATTGATTTTTATGTTAGGTGCTGATCCAAGTTCAGTTGATAATGATAATAATACACCATTACATTTATCAACTTCATTAATGAGTAAATATAATCAATCAAATATTCTTTTAGCCTTAGTTTCTCATCATCCTAATATATTATGTCAAAAAAATAAATATGGTTTAATACCACTTCATTTAGCATTAAAAAATTTTGATTATCAATCTATAAATTATTTAATGCCTGAAAATGAAGGCAATTTAATTGAACAAGCACAATATTCATTATTAATACTTGATTCAAGTGGACGTCATTCACTTCATTATGCTGCTCATTCAGGTTTAACAACATTTATTGAACGTTATTTTAGAAAAATGAATAAAGATATTATTAATCAACAAGATACACTTGGACTTACACCATTACATTATGCATGGTAAGTATTGATTTCTTTTTTCTTTATTTCGAAGAATTAACATTAATATATATATATATATTATTAAGTATTAAATGGCATGGACTTGATTCAATTGATATTTTATTAAAATATGGTGCTGATGTTAATATAAAATGTCATACATATGGAGCTATTCCATTGCATTATATTCTTGTTTATTGTAATTCATCAGATGTCATTGAACAATTAATTCGTGCTGGTAGTGACGTATTAATATGTACAAAACATGGTGAAACATGTTTATCATATTGTATTATGCAAAATGATACATATTTACTTCAAAAACTTTTTAATTCAGTATCGAACAAAACTTTTGATATTACAAATCTATTATTTTTATCTTGTTTACATGGAAAAGATAATTCATTAGAATATCTTCTTGAAAATTATAAAAATATTGATTTAAATGAAACTATGAACGATGGAATGACAGCACTTATGTTAGCTTGTTATTATGGACATTGTTCATGTGTACATTTACTTTTACATAGAAAAGTAAATGTTAAAAAAATTAATCCAATTGATGGAAAAACTAGTTTACATTATGCAGCATTAAGTGGACAAAGTGAATGTTTACTTGCTTTATTACAAGAATTACAAGCTAGTCAAGATGATTTAAAATTAATTATTAATCTTCGAGATAAAAAAGGAAAGTAAGTATATATCATAAGACTAGAGTCTTACGATACGGACCCAACGGGTTCTTTTTGGAATTCGAGATTGTCTTGCAGAACTGTAGATGCAATATCAGCATGATTATACGAAACTACATCTTAAGTTCAGATATTCAATCTACTTCGAGAGATACAGTTTATTAAAATTATTACTCTAGACGAATTTCTTTCACGAGAAAATTTAATGTGTCGAACTGATCTATAAATGCCTTTGTACTGCAAAGTTACAATGAAAATACAGATAGGTATATCAATCGACATCAGTACTCTGAAATTGACTAAAGGTGTTTGTCATTATCTTATTCAAGTTTGTACTGTTAAATAGTCTATAAGGTAAGTGTACCTCTGTATGCTAGAATGAATATGGTATTTTTTCATATTTTACTTGAATAAAAATTAGAATACATCATTCAATTTTTTGATGAAATTCTACATTCAAAATTTGATCGAATCAAAGTATTAATATACAAATGAATAACATAAAATGCTTATCAACACTCGTATGTCGTTGATCGCAAGTTTAGAATATGTTCTTCGATAGTTCTGCGAGAAATCAAATTTATTTAGTTCTAGTTTTAAATTTACATATATTTTAAAGCTATAAGAATATTTTAGTCCTTTTACGTGTGGATGTAGATGAAAGAAACACCGCCATTCTCGCATACCTGCAATAGCATAGAAGCAAACCGACATAAGTTTGATTTCTCGCGAATTTCTCATTCAAGAAGTGAAAAATAAAACTTGAATAATTACGTTTCTGAGAACTAAAGAAAAATCTATCATATTGAATTAATTCTCATTAAGTGGTTAGAAAGTTGGCATAGAGATGAATTAAGTTGATCAGCCTTACAGTTTTTATAATACATACTGTTTCACTGTAGGACGGCTCTACATTATTGTGTTGAACATTCTTCACCAAATTGTATACGTTTATTAATTAATTTTGGTGGTGCAAATCCGAATGTAACAGATTTATCATTACTAACACCATTACATTATTGTGCGATTTATAATTGTGAAGAAAGTTTACAAGAATTACTTGATGTACATGATTTAAAAGTTAATGCTATTGATAAAAATAAACGATTACCATTACACTATGCAGCTGCAACTGGAAATATAACTATTTTATCAACTTTAGCTGACGTAAATTATTCATATTTATATTCGTAATCAATTAAGATATTCTTTGTTTATTTTTAGTATGATTACGAACAAGTTGCTGATATTGATGGATTTAGTCCATTACATTATGCCGTTTTGAGAGGTAAATAAAAAATAAGAATCATTTCTTTTTTTTTTATGTTGATTTTTATTCTTTAAAAAAACTATTTCAGGACATGAAACAGCAGTTCGTATTCTACTTGCTTCTGAAATTAGTCTTCGATGTTTAACAACAAGTCGTATAACACCTGTTCATCTTGCTTGTATTTGTGCTGATTCAACATGTCTTAAAGTAATTTTAAATGCTTTACAAACGGATAGTATTTCAACAATGATCAATTTACCAACAAAACTAGAGCAGTAAAAAACAAAAAATGTAACTTTAAAAATAGACAAATATTTAATATACTTTTAGATTTACACCTTTACATTTAGCATCAATGATAAAAAATGGATCTGAATGTATAAAAATATTACTTCATTATGATGATGTTAATGTTGATGCGAAAGATCATTTACAACGTACACCAACTATGTATGCGATTATCAACGAAATTGATTCCAGTACAATAGGTATGAATTAGAAGTTTTTGAAATTTTGAAAACTTGATAATATTCAAGTTAGAGAAAAAAACAAAGTGGTAATCGTTCTTTTCTTTGTCTATATCCCATGATTATTAAAAGCTTTGTTTATTTGGTATTTCAATGTAAAGAATAAAATTGATAATTTGTTTGTTATTGTTATTAATGAGAGATGGAAATATAATGAAACAAGTTCGATTAGGTATGTAGATCGAAAATGCAAGGCTGTTATTCGTGTTTAAGTTGATGATATATAGAAAGCAAAATGGGAACAGAAACTCATATCTCATGTGATAAATTCTCATTAACTAATCTTAGTATATACAAGTAGTTCAACTAATCGCGATCATGGTGGACATGATTAGCTCTATTCTTAACCTTCACATGCTAAACAATTTTTTAAATTCCTCAATCTAATTTTTTTATCAATATCATTAACATTTTAAAACATTATACGAATTAGTCTTTTCAGGAGCATTCTTATAAGAGAAATCCTCTAATTGATTAATTTCTTTTAAGTTGGGACTGCATGCATTATGTAGACCCTAACGGATTACGAATACTTTGAAAATAGCTCCGATCTATAGGTTACTGCTACCAACATATTGTATTTTTACGGTTTTTTTTTGATACAGTACTCTGATCCCCCTCAGAAGCATTATCAAATTCAGATAAGAAACAAACCAAATGGTCTGATACGTTCATGATTCACTGTTTTCGATACTATCTCTTTCTGGTGTTACTGAGAAGACCACAGCATTTTATTAAAAAATGCCGTCATAATTCAAAACATCGATAGCAATAACCTGTGCACCCAAACTCTTCTCTGGATGTTCATAACCCTGTAGAGTTAACATGATGCATATGCTTCCAGCTCAAAAATTGAATGTCAGTTAGCCTTCATTGATCGAAGTATAATTCATTCTAGACAGATTTTCAGACAGTCTAGATAAATGATAAACATTTCTTATATTAATTATTCAATCTTCTAAAAGTATAAACCATCTACTCTAATATTCATTTGTCTTTATTTATTTAGATATGCTAGTTTCGAAATGCCATTATTTTGATGCTGTTGATCATTTAGGAAATAATATTCTTCATTATGCTTGTATATTCGTATGTTGAAAACAAAAAGAAGAAAGATTTTTATTCTTCTCTATTCTTATTTTGTTGTTTAGAACAATGAACCAGTTGTTGAAAGTCTTTTAAAACGAAATACGTCTTCATCATTTGTTGAAGCAATCAATAAGGAAAATCGAACGTGAATATTTCTTTTTTTTTGGTTTCATATTATATTTAATTGAATTTTATTCTTTTTTTTCCAATAGACCGTTAGATATAGCAAGAAATAATCAAATGTCACCTTCGATAATTGATATATTATTTTCTTTATCTGGTCGATTGTAAAATCTTTTCAGTGATTTAGTTTTCCTTGACTGTGATATGAACAGAAGAAAAGAAAACAGAGAAATAAAATAAAACACATTTGTCAGATGTTCATTTATTGTAGATATCCAAGATTCAACTTTCCTTTCTTTTTTTTTTGTATAACGAAATGAACAAACTAAATCTTTTAATAAAAACGATGAAATTTTCCCATTGTACTACTAACACAAATGTTTTTGATACTTTACCATTGTTTTATTAATAATCTAATAATAAAATTAATTCATATATAATCGTATTAGTTATTTATTATTCAATAGTCATATTCAAATGTTCTGGCAATATTAATAATTAATTGTTTTTGTGAAACACGATATAAAAGAAGAGTTCAAGTATAGAGGTAGAAACTAAGACTTCACAGACATTTTTAGCAACATCACTCATTCATTACAGACCACGACAGACACAACCATATCAATATCATACATCGTATATTAATAATGTCCTCCCTAGACAGAATAAAACGGTCTACCTGTAATTAGTAACAACAAGTTTGCCTTTCAGATTTTAGTGCTGCAGGGATCGTGCTAATAGTCTTTTTTGAATCGTATTTATAATGTATATTTGATCTGCTGACATTTATCAGATATTGTTTTATTATTTATTGTAAATATTATGAATCTTCTTATTTTTCTGAAAAAATTGTGTTTTATGCTTAATTCAATTAAGAAAACAATAATAAAGTCATACTCTTGCAAATCAGTTTATTTAAATAAGTATCATCCTTCGTATGAACTATACATCATCTAGTTAATTTAAGATATTGAGAGAAGAATAACTGACTCGAGGATTGAAAAAACAGCACATAAAAAGAAGTGAAATAACCAAGATAAAGCTGTTTTCGCTTTTTTGCGGTGGTCCATGTTGTTTTTCTAAATCTTAAAATTTTCCTCGATCAGATATAATATAATAACCACAACAAATCATAACGACAATAGGATATTTACAGTCACAGATTCATGAATATGTTGAACGCGTACATTTGATGGACATTGCAACGAACGGAGCAGCATGTAATCAAGTTGCCAATCTACTAAATAACATCCACGGTAATCATGGATTTTCTTGTTGACAAACTAAAATGTTATGATGCTTCTTTTTCGTCGATGAAACGATACATAGAGATCCAAACCAATACAATGTTGAGCTCTTTTCAAACTGAAGAGTTTTTATTCTAGGCATTTTTTGAGCCGTATGAACATGCCAGTCCTAACAGGACAATAGAGCTTAAGGGTGAACGATATCAATAGAGAATTGAATCAAACTAAAATAAGAAGAAGAACACAGCATACAAAAACACAGAAGCAAATCAAATACTTTTAAAAAAAGAAGAATAGAAGTACGAAGCCACGAATATAGTACGAAAAGAGAAGAGAACAGTCAGGAGAAAAAGACATAAATCGTACACAGATAGGAAGGGAAATACCATATATCATACATGATATATCGTACGAATATCATATTTATTCGTTTACAAATACTTATGACATTTTATCGAAACACAATAGGCATGACAATCTTTGGTAAAAGGAACTGATGCCGACCACTTTTCAT
>CAJNOP010000024.1:2141293-2188928 GCA_905250075.1 Rotaria sp. Silwood1
AATCTACGAAATGGAGTCCGATATTTTTTGTATTGCATTATAGTAACTGTGTCAATATTTGAGAAAAAAAAACAATACTAAATTAACGAGATGAATAGCATTCTAAACATCATAATGATCTTGGTAAAATCGATTTATAAAACTGATTTTAATGATAGCTTATTCTCTGGATTGCTCACATGTTCAACAAACTTCTCGAGTAAAAATTTTAAAATAGATTTAGTTAATTTCGTGGGTCTGAGTTTGGATGTGGAAATGGATGTTATGTATTCTATCTAACAGTCACGTCCACACCCACCCAGACTTCCACTTTTAAAAGCTACATAAACAAGGAAAACAGTACAAGTTATAAAAGCATCTCAATTTCGACAAAATCTGTTGCGTTCAAGAAAAACTTTATGATAGCAGTCAGTTGATCATTCGAATATAGGAAACTTTAGCCACAATTTCACCCTTTCGAAACCATATCGACTCAACTTTTCAAGTTACCATTCATTGCTTGAATACAACTGCTTTTTGCGTTCTTGGCAGCAAAAAGTTAAGCTCTTCAGTGTGTTGCTCTTACAAACTTGACAAGTCGATGAGTAGTAAACATTTATTAAAAATCACACACAGGACAAATCAAAATGACAAATAATCAAGTTCTGATTTTCGATATCTTACACAAAAAAAAACGAATAATAATAGCATGATAATAGCAATGTGCAGTGTTTCAATAGAAATGAACTTGTTGTCATCGTCGGGAAATTCGCATCCACATGCCATATTTGGGTCTTAAGAGGCATCTTCATATAAGTAACGAAATATTCAAGAATGGAAAATGACTCACCTGATTGTGACAGCAATATCTGGAACATGTTTCTGACCAGGCACAAGCTCAAAATGAAATCGTCGTACAAGCAATGCCAACATTATTTTTGTTTCCAACATAGCGAAATTCTGTCCGATACATGCACGAGGTCCTCCTCCAAACGGCAATAATATATCTGAATGGCGCCCATTGAATCTCAATGGATCGAACTTTTCTGGTTCATGCCAATATTTTTCAGAACTATTTGTTATGCATGAAGCAAAATGAAAGAAATGAATCATGAAAGTCAACAATTTTCTTACCGATGAAGAACATGCAGATTGATGACGACACTTGTTCCTTTTTTAATATGAATATGTTTTCCGTCTCGAGCTACAAGAGTGTTGTCTTCAGTTGCTGTACGAACTAGTACAGGCACAGGTTGATGATATCGAAGTGTTTCTTTTAGCACCGCTTCCATATAAGTAAGCAGCGAAACAGTTGATACTGTTATTTCATCATTGTTATTCAATACTGAATCGACTTCAGCTTGACATTGTCGGTACACATCAGGATTGTTTACCAAATTGTAAAGGGTCCAAATCATCAAAGTCGATGTCGTCTCATGCCCAGCAAGTACTAGATGATGAAACATGTTTCATATAAACTCTGTATGTCTGTACTAGACCTTCTGGATATCAAAGACCCATTTATTCTAGAAGATCCTAGTAGTGACTTTCTATAGAAAACACAATAAAAGACTCTTCAAATATAAGTCCCTTTTCAAACTTCATTAGTTGATGGTGAAAATTCTGTCGACACCCTTGAACGTGTGTCAAGTTTTTCAAAACAACTATTAATTTGAACTGATGAGAAATTCGGTATTTTAGAAGATTTCATTGGAAACGTCCAATGCTTGGACATAATGGGAAATCTCGCGTGATTTTCATTAATTCATCTACAAAAATAATTATCAAATCCTACAATTATTTGTTTTCTCAAAACACATGTTTGGTGACTCATAGACGGTTTCAAAACTACTTACCAAAAGTAATTGCCTCATCAGAAACTTCTTCATCAGTATACTTCTGTGTTTTCTCATCGCCACGCGACGTCAACATTAAATCAAGCAAATCAGGTCCTATAGTTTTAAATACAAGATAGTAAAGAAAAGAAATTATATTCAAACCTTTACAAGCCGATTTCGTCAAGCCCTTTTTTCGTTGGTCTATGATCTGTTGAACAATATGCCTGATTTCTTCTTTTGCTTGATCAATGCGCGGTTTGCCTAGTATCGGTAATTGATTGACGATCGGCAGAATGACGATCATGTTGAACATGCGCTTTTCTAATTCTTTCATCGCTATTGTAACACATTGGAAGATTATTTCATGCACATGTTGATCGTTAATTAATTCGGTTCCGAACACACATCCAGTTACAATATCCAATGAAAGATTTGTTATCTCTTCGTGAATGTCATAAGTTATCGGTTGTTTTTTATCATCAATCGCTGCTGTCCATTTATTGAGAAAACTCGATATTCTCTCAGCCATAAGTGGAATCATAGAATTTATATTTTGTTGTTGGAAGACAGGAGCAGCAAGTCGCCGATGACGCGCATGATTTTCGCCTTCAGCCAAAAGGATATTTTCATAACCGAGCAACGCTGAAAGAATTTCTCGCCCAAGAGTAGCCCGATGGTAGGCACGTGCGTTCGTCTTTAATACATCTTCGATCAATGATGGGTCGCTGACATTGAGACAAGGTAACGGACCAAATGAAGAATAATAGTAATCTCCATATTTTGCCGCCATCTCTTTAGCATAAGAGAGAGGATCATCGGCAAGATAGGCTCGACGATAACCAAATAGGTCGCCAACTATAGGTATGTACTTTCCCGGAATGCCTTGATTTCGTAAATCTCTTTGAATATACCATGGATAAAATATCCAGAATCTGATGAGACGATAAAGAATAAAGAATACAACTCCTACAATCAACAAAGTAGACCACATGGCTGCTATCATAACACAACAGAACGACACAATGTGCACCTGCTTATAGTGACTAAGGAGAAGTACAGCCTTGTAATGATAGTTGTTGTGTTTGTATTCGACAGAAAGCAAAACTTACTGTTTGCCATGTGCAAATAATGTGAATATCTTATAAGTTTCAAAGACACGCCATTTTCATTCACCATGAATCATCAAGACAAAGCCGTGAAAGTACGAGTACGTGTTCGTACTCGAGAAAACTCGTACTTGCCAAGCTTAGTCAAGAGACACCAACCAGGTAGAGCTCATTTAGCTAGTTTAAAACCTAGAAGGCTATCAGATAATTCAATGATTTTCAAGAGTCAGATGCGTCAAGCTTCCTGTAAATAAATTTGATGAAATCTAACACACGCAGAAACGTAGTCGAATATTTCGATAAAAGAATGGTTTAAAAATACGCCTTTCACGATTCTTCTATGATTCTAACATCCGAATTTTCATATTCCTCTCAGAACTTTTGCTGAGATCAACGATAATATCAAATCATTCTTGTTCAATTTGATGACCCAAGAGAAATTCTCAGCAGATGATTGTGGAGGTTGAGTGTAGTTGTGGATGTTGAGAGAATCAAAATGTACTCACATCCACACCCAAATCAACATTCGATCATTCAATCTAACTCAAAAGTAATGCATACACACATGCAACAACTGATGGTATTGATGATTGTAGTATACATCTCCATAGCTATAAGTCAAGCATTTTTACAGAAATGATTGAGTTTTTCGAATTATATTCCTTTTGTTTATCTAATCTTCATTACTATTGTCACTTATTCTATTATTATTATACAGTTTCAGTTGTAAAATTCTCCAAAAACAAGGATTAACTTCTGTTTAATGGTTTTATCATTGATGTACTAACAAACCTTAAATCATCTGACACTGCTGTAGAAATCGTGATACGGATCGTGTGTATTTTGATAGTAAAAAATATGTTAAAGCTACATATCATATTCACGGGTCGAATTCTGAAGAAATCCTATCAATGGAACTTGAAAAAAGATTACGGGTAGTGTAATAATATTGCACGATCTACCTCGACGAATGTATCGAAATTAAATTGTTCTATTGTATTAGTTAATCTCATGTTTATGTTAGAATCATCTGTTGGTGCATCTATTTGACATTAAAAATAGTGTTTAAAGAACATTATGAAAGAACAAAAAACGAATATACTTATAATAGTACAACGATTGATGAAATTGACTAAATTTATGTAGAAAAAACATTTACAGCGTACCTATGAACTGAACTGAATTAGACAGGTGTAGCATGTTCACACTTGTTTTTCCTTTTTTTAATATAAAAATTAAGTTTTAAACTACCAAACACATGATTTTGTGAAATGCATCATTTTTATATGTCAGACCATATCTTGAATTTATCTGGTATCTAACTTTAAACATGTTTATGTCTAAATGCACCCATATATATATATGTAGTCCGTTAGATGGAAGCCAAGTGGATCGAGTCAGATGAACATTATTTATGTCACTAAGAAAAGAACGAAAAGGATGAGGAGTGACTATGACTGTTACTGTTGTTATTTTTATTACCCAAGCACCCACATTAATATCCTCGTGAGAGTGTCAAGTGACTGTCAAAAAAAGTGAATCTTTATTGGTTTTGTCAGTCATTAATTGTTTATTCTTGTTGGTAGACCGATGACATATATCAATTCGCGGGACTAGTATGGTGAGTGACACGTTGCAGAAGACCTTGATTCAATTATTAGAACAGTGGTTCGGCTGATTTTTCCATACAGATATTCAAGTGACGTATACAGGAATCGATCAGTTCAGTGACACTGTCGAGAAGAGGATCAGAAGTCAAATATTGGTGTTGAGAGTGTAGAAAGAAAGCTTCGATGAATGTCGAAAAAGGTAGCCCTACAAGACAGAAATCATAGGCGTCAGAATGTAAATATAGACGCTGATCAATGTGCATATTTCTAAATAAACGGCATAGTCTGTAAATCTCTGACACGCTCATTGTCGTGGATTGCAAGGCGAATTATTTCGATTTGTAGAAGATTTGAGCGTATAGCATATTGATGGATGGCATAGTGACTGATAGATCAATAATGCTGCAGATGCTATTCAAATAGAAATAATCAACTTAAGCTTTGTGCAAGTTATTATTTAGCTCAAACCCATGAAAATGTATTCCAAATAGGGATCCAGCAAATTTAACTTTATTGTTGGGGTTGTTTCTCACACGAATGTTAGAATAGATTAGTATTACCAAGGCAATAAAACAATTGCTGAAGATACGTGAAAATTCCTAATTATGAAAGAAAAACGTCTAGGTTTTGTTTTTTTGTTCGTTTGCACATATTTTCAGTTAAAAAAGTCTAAGACATGTATTAACGCACTAGAAAATGAAAAGTGGCGATTTTTCTTCCTAAATGAAAACTGCACTCGTGACCGAGGAAATGGTCACTTATTCTGCTTTTTCCGCATTTTCATGCTTTTTGTTCATCGAACTGCGTCGATGGTCAAAAATAGTGTCGCTCGATCTATTATGAATTTACTCAGTTCAGCATAAGGATATGTAGCTGATACTTCTTGCACAATAGTCTCAGTTTTATACTGATGCTCTATACCAAGACTTCAGGACACTAACGCGTGATCTTAGTATTTTTCAAGTCATGTTCTCGATTTGGAGGGTGTAGACGCGAGCGTAGATGTCGGTTTCAAGAATATCCAAACTCACATCGACATTCACACCCTCCGAGCTCAATATCGATTTGCATTTCAAAAATATTAATATTTTAGTGAAGGTTACTTACGAAATTTTATCAGAATGTGAGTAGCTAACAAATATTTCCTTCTATTAATTGTAAGATGCCTCCGATTGTGTGATATGATCAATTAAGCCTTTGGCAGTCGCTAACGTATATATGCGTCCAAAGCCTCATCTTTGCGTGAACTAAAAAAGTCATTCGTAGTGTATATTTTTTAGATGAATTTATGTAAGAACAAGCGCTAGCCACCGTGCGTTCCTCAGCTCACCATTTTACCAAGACAAACTCTAAAATCATTCAATAAAAGACAAATCAATTTTCTGCAAAATCGTTTCTTCCTTCTCTTATATCGACTGCAAAAAGGTTAACATTCGGATTGTTTTTCTACTAAAAATGTCATGAAAAACCATGTACAAAGTTTATTCTATTATAATGCATCAATACTTTCAAAAAGTTCTCTTTAAACATTATTTGATTGATGCTTTTATGAGAATATTTTTGTGAACACAAATCAATCAACCGAAAAGAATTTGTAGATATGCACGTAAATTTACTATAAAAGATATAATGCATGAGCATCATCTGTGCTATAAATCTTATAATCACTGTTGTCATGATCACTTTGTTTTTTTTTTAATCCCTATAACATAAATATTGAGTTCTTTAAATGTTGTCTCATATTGTTTGACATGACGTATTGCTTCCGTCACGTCTAAGCCATACACATCCATTCTTGTACTAATTTGCTTACTTCAGTCAAGGTAAAATAGATATTAGTAATTCCTTATTCTTATTTGTGCTGGGTTGAGAACAATGTTCGTCCTTATGTTATCAATAACAAATTCAAGTAAACATGAGATTTTAATGAACCATTATTTTTAATGCTAGATTTACATAATACTGATGTTCAAGTATACGATTTTATCTTTAGTTAATAAAAATGTTCTTTATGATCATAAATAAAAATTTAAAAATGAGGAAGACTTATACATAAAGTCGAATTAAACTATGAAAAAGTTGTTTACATACTGGGTGATATTCTTTTAAAATTATTTGTAATTCAACTGTTTCGATCAAATTTCGTTTGTGTTCATGTATAAGAATATGTTTTTAATTGATCAAGACATTTATTAAGTATTTTTTTAACATATAGATTTTACGGAAGTAGTCGATGAGAAGATAGTTTATTAGGTTTGCTTTTAAAATCAAAGTTATTCTATCTGTCCAAATAGAGAGAAAGTCAAGATGTATTTACGGATATAATATTCCGCAATATAAATTATCCTTTTTTCGACATGAATTTTTAAATAAGATATATTCAAATTCTGACAAACAATGAGACTCAAAATCGATCATATATTAGATGCAATAAAGTTGAGTATCTGACTTCGTATTCCACCGTCCTCTTTAGTGGAAAGACATCTGAAAAATAGATTAACGAAGTTTGACTTGCTTTTTACTTAAAGTATTTAAAAACATGCAAATTGTCGTTGCAAAGAATGAAATACAAAATTTTTCATCGTATTTTATCCTTACAGTTTTTGCATGCCGTGTGTGATCAATTTTGAGTGAAATCGAAATGATATTATTTTTAGTATTTCTAGTCTGCTAGAGTAAATATGGGACATAGAGAACTGATGTCGTATGAAGACAAACTATGAAAATGGGGTTACATTTTGGCAAAAATTTCAACTCTATATATTGAAACAATCTTGACATGTGAGAAAAATAAGACGATTGATTATATGTGTGTGACCAATTAGAACTCTACTGTATACATATGAGATACGTAAAGTTCTGAATAGTGACAGGAAAGAATAATTTTCAATGCAATATTAACTTTTGAAAAGGTTTTTTTTTGATTGTCTTCTATCAAAAATAAACTAAAACAAATGCTGAAGTATGAAGCAAACTTTTCAGGTCTATTCTCAGCGAACATTACATATTACGATAGAAATCATGATGAAAGTGACATGAACTGTTTATTTTTATATATTACTAAAGAATAGAATTGTAGAATAATATTGAGTTTTATTGAATGAATCCAACAGAATGTAATAAAAACATACAGGATTAGCTTTAACCGACTTGTTACGATAAATCCTCAGAAGAGTGAATTTCTGTCAAAAAAAATAAAATTCACAAAGATGCGTAGAAATATTCATTATCTTCTACTTGGAAAATGTGAATTTTTATTCAGAAAAAGTGACACATCTTTTTCGCTTTTTGTTTTGGGAAAAATAAGTCTATACGAAGAATACAACAGAGTCCGTTTTTTGAACTAAGCTTTTGTCAATATTATATGATCGTTTTTTTGAGTTTTTCGAGACATCGAACGTTTCTCCGCTTAAAAAGTAAGAGTTTAAAAAAGGGAAAGCATCCTATCATGTTCTATATCGTAACATACTCTTTCACATAAAACAAATAAAAACGTATGGAATGAAGCACTATGCACAATTTTGCATTGTCAAACGAACTATTTTTGACTGTTCAATGTTGTATATCTTTCGAAAGTGTCTTGGTATAAGATCGAATATATCATATGATTTGAATGTACTCGGTGCAAGACCAATTTTTGAGAGAAGTAGACTTTTAAGCACATTTTTGCATAAGTAATAGAAATTTTTTTAGGTTTCAAATTTCAATCTCGAATAGATTTCGCTAATGGCTATATTCAAAATTTGACTTTTTTCTGATGACACATTGCTCAAGTTACTGGTGACAAAGATTATATTGTTCATCTTATAAAAAATAAATAACTCTTTAAAACATGAATTACGAAACTGAAAGAGTTCCATACATTATTCCATGTAGCAAAAAATAATTATTAACTACATTCTTAATTGAATTTATTAATTACATTTTATTCTGCATATATCATTCAAAAGAAATCAACAACCTTTTGCTTCGATTAAGAATGATAAACATATCACAATAAGAAACAAATTATTTAAATAAACTACATATTGAAGTCTATCTGACTGAAAAATTTAATTGATATTTCATTAATCATAATCTAATGCTTTAATCGATGTTTACTTAATGTTTACATAATAATCATTCAACAGCATTTTATTGACAAGATGAATTTCTCTCCTATGAAAGAATATATCTCCAAAGAATAGTCCTATCATCTTAATTTGAATATTTTCCATAGAACAATGAAAAAAAAGTAGAGCACACCTATCTTTGTTTAGATCATATCATAGCTTTCTCTTTCCCTATATTTTTATTTCCATTATACAACTAATCCCCAATCAACATCGTGCATCGATCGTAAAACGAATGTATACACAACTAGGATCGGTCGTTTTGTCTCTCATCTATTATATTGTGAAAGCAGATACTCACATATACACCGTTCTGTCCTGTTCAAATAGAGGCGTTTTCGTTTTCTTCATCATCAAGAAATGCGGCGACATAGAAGAAAAGAAACTAATCATCATTTTTCAATTATCACTACGAATAGATAGTATTTGCATTTGTTTATGATATTCACATCTAGCAGAATTTTATAAATAAGGAAATAAAAAAAAAAAGAATCCGAAAAAATGGTAAGATCATTTGATTGGCCAATCAAAAAGAAAAAACCAATCATGTTGACATAAATCGAAAGTGAGAGAGAAGGAGAGAATCATTACCTGTACTCTCAATGGCACTCGTCATATTTTCAATAGCATTATAAAAATACATAATCAATAGACAAACGATCACAAAACTCGATTTTTCTTGTTTTTTTTTCAGAATCATGAATGTACAAGAAAAATCATCTATTCATAATGATCTATTACAATATGATAATACATATTCTCAATCATTTACTTGTTTAAATGATGTTTCATTTGATTCAAACAATTATTTTTATAATCAACAACAATATCAACAACAATATTATCCACAATATTATTTTCAATCATTATCAAATGATGATTCAAATTATTATCAACAACAACCGAATATAACATATTCACAATACAATTCATCACAATCATACAATGAATCTTTAAGTATTAAATCAAATGAAAATCAAAATGATTTATCATCATTAGCAGTAGGATCAAATTCAAATAAAAAAAAACTTTCAACTGATAATACTAATAATAATACTAATAAACGACCAAGACGTTTACGTACACATTTTACATCAAGTCAATTACAACATCTTGAAATGACATTTACTTATAACATATATCCAGATGTTAATTTTCGTGAAGAAATCGCTGCACAAACAGAATTAACTGAAGCTAAAGTTAAAGTTTGGTTTAAAAATCGGCGAGCGAAATTTCGAAAAGTAATAAAATACGAAACAACGAAAAAACAATAATTTTATTTTTTTAAAATAGAAACAAAAAGGAAACAACGGTTCATGTTTACCATTGCCTTTACCACCACCACCAGCATTACCTCCGCCACCTCCATCTTCAATGAATCTCGAACAACCATCTCTTTGGGAAACAACAATAACAGGAGAATCTTCATCATCAACAAATGATTATTCAAATCCACAGGCCAGTTATTATCATCATCATCATCATCATACATGGTGGACAGGATAATTGTTCTTTTTTTTATTCGATTTATTCAATGGTCTGTGATAAATAAATATTGCGAGAAAAAAAGGAATTTGTTGTGTATTGTATAATGGTTAGCTTCGAAATAAACTATTTTGTTTTTTTTCTCATCTATATAAAATATATTATGGGATGGTTATTGCCGGAAATAATTCACATTCTTAATCAATGCTAAAACAAAAACAAATTGTATAAATTGACATACGAAGTCGAACAAAAAAATCGATCAGTGATGTTTTCTCTAAATAGAAAATGTGTTAGAAAATTTTTTTTAAACGGAAATTGTTCGAAGAGTATGAATTATTGTTTTATTGATTATTTGAGTTTTCTATGAAAGAATAGAAGATGAAGAAGAAGAAGGAAAAAAAATCGAATCGATCATTTGTACGTCGTTAGCAAATCCTTTGCTAAGCATCTGCAAATGTTGAATATTTGTCTATGTATACGTGCCGAAATGACTTACTATTCAATAGAGTAGAGAACGTTTTGATCAATCTTTTCATTTCTTCTTTTTTAGTGCATCTATTTGTTCTCATCATAATAATGTCTAGAAGATTGACACCTTTATGTTGGATGTAATATCGGATGTTTGAGTCGATTCATTTAAATTTTCTTTTTTCGAATTATGATATTATGTAAGAATAAGAGAAATCGAGGACAGTCGAATCAATATTTAACAAAAAAGATTTACAACAGATTAATGAGCACTTACTTGTCAAGATCGTAGCTGAATTTTCTTTAAAAGTATTACTAGATCTGTAATTTTAAGAGAATAGATTGTACTATAAAATGTATTAGTATTATCAATCACTATGATAAAGATATTCTAAGATAATAATTAGAAAAATTCTGGCATTATTTTAGCTGTATTTTAAATTAAGAATAAATCAATTTGCCAAGATTGATGACCACAATGTTGGTTTTCAGAACTAATTCTTAAAGAATTAAAATGGACTACATGTTCGGAAAAATCAGAATAATGTCCTAACAAGAGATTTACTTTTTTCAACTACAAGAATATTCAATCTTCAGAATTTTTATCTTAGACAATCGACAATGAATATCTAGCGTTTGATAAGTACCGCATGAAAATTTTCTAAATTAACAGTTCATTTTATAGTGGCATAATCAGGATTTTGATACTGGGTAAAGAAATGTACGAGTGCTAGCTTGTTTTCTCGTTGGTTGCATTGGTTCGTTCATTATTATAAACTTAGCGTTGTCACTTATATTCATCTTGTTAACTGTTTTCTTCTTTCTATACATTTTGATTTCATTATTAAACTTCTTGTTAACTGTTATCTTCAGTCTACTATGCTGCATAAATACGACCTTTTGAAACCGGACACCGATCGGAGCTCATCAACATCCAGCAGAGAATTTCATAGTCATAGAGAGCTTTTCAAACTTTTATTTTATATGAAAATTTATACTGTTCAGTTGTTTTGATAAACAATAACAAGAAGAAAATAAGACCAACTCAAATTTCACAAAAAAAGCAAGTAAATCCAGTGATTCACTTGGCTTCTTTCTGTTTCTAAAATCCGATCAATGTCGCTCAGTATACGCAGTCATGATCAAGTCGCTCTTCACTCTTATGCTTGGATATAAATTAGGAGTTTGAAAAAATAAACATATTTTGAAACGTCGAAATCTCATTTATTATCAGTTCATGTCCAGATATGAAGTCAAAGTCAGGATCTGCACCGAATCGTCGAGTGTATATCTGGATCTATACTCTGGACGCTGACTACAAGTTACAGTTGCAGGACATTACTTCAATCAGTTACTTCTTCAGGTACTCACATTATTTTTGTTTTCTTGCTAATTATCATCTTCTCTTGTTCGTCATTTAATCATTTACATTGATAAATGTTCATTCATCTATAAACAGTTTATTATCCTTTAATCACATATCACCGAAGATCGTATCCAATTGCATCTTGTGAACTCTGTCTGATGGAGAAGCTTATGCCAAAGTTTAAATGGGGTGACTACAAGCGTTAGAGAAAGGGGCCAGACTTATTTAAACACGTTGAACATTATATGAAGCTTTTCTTCTCTAAAATCAGAGCATGTTTCTTCATCTTGATAACTCATTACTCAAATAATTCACCAATACGCAAAATCAGAAACATTTTTCTATTCTTTATTGTCTTATTTACTTATCCGATTCATATGATTTTATAGTTTAAATAGCACATTAAAAAAAAACAAGATATAACATCCTTTCAATTTTTTTGTCTCATTTTACAAACAATATGTGACACATGGTTTTCGATCTTGTAATAATCGATAAACATTAATAATGAAATACATTGGTAAAACACCAACTATCATTCCGATTTGAACACTTAAACCAAAATAAAATAAGCCATTTTCTTTTCTCCATGATAATTTAATACGATTTCCACTAGCAATACGTACATATGCAAGAACAAATGATGCAAAAAACCAGGCAACTATCATAATGATTCCTCCATGTAATGTATCTGCCCATATTGGACATGGACTTTGAAAAGCTATAATAATAATAAAAGAACAAATTAAACAACCAAATATTGAGCCACTTATTATCCAACAAGTTGATAATGTTGGACGTACAAAACCATAAAGTGCAGATAATGGATATGATATAGGAAAAAGAATATTACAATAATAAAATGCTTTTTGACCATATGGTAATAATGAATAAGTAATTAATGTTGGTAAACAACCATATAAAATAGCTGAATTAATAATATTAAACGATTGAAGAATAAAATATTGTTTTTTTGTCATTGAATTTGGTGTTGATAAAGATATTTTTTTGGATTTCGAAATATTTTCATCAGTTATTAATAACATTTCATTTGTTTCACAATTGATTTCTGAACGAATTTCATCATCAGCTTTAGCTAATTTAATAATAGATGTGAATCGAAGTGTCATAAAAGCTAGTAATGAAAAACTTATAATACCAGTAACAAGAAAGAAAAATATTGATACACTAAAACGAGCTTCAGAATAAATAGGTTTAAAAGATGATGTAGAATTATTTCTAATACATTGAATTTCACCTCCAACACCTTGTGCTAATGCAATTAATGTTGGTAATGTACCTGTTAAACTTTCACCAAAAAACATAGCATGTAAATATTTTGCTTTTAAACGTCTCATATAATCACAAAAAACAAGTGATGATGTACAATCAAGAATTGCTAAAGAAAATACTGCAGTAATCAATGCTACACTACGTTCTTTACCAAAAATATATGTTGTATGATTCCAAAATAAACCAATTGAACAACAAGCAATTATTCCAACAATTATAATTGCATATATAAAGGGAATTTCCGAATAATATTTACCTAACTTCCAACGTAATATAAAAACTAGAAGTGGAAATATATTAGCAAGACTTATAACTAATGATAATGTGGATGGTAATGCCCAACGTTCAGGTGCACTATTCACTATTAATGGTAATTCAATCCAAACACTATTTATGTCTATCCAAGTACTTAAATTAAATATTATTATAAGAACATAACAGAAATCTTCTGCCCATTTAATAGGTTTTGTATTTGAACTATGAAAAATATAATAATAATTATATATAGACTTATCTTTAGAGAATCCACGAATGTATTCCATCGAAAACTAGTTTGGCTTAGCAAGCTATGCCAAAAATAAAAAAGAATGGATCTCTAATCCTAACATGATCACCCTTAAGACTACTAATTTTTATATTCCTGAAGTTCATGTGGATCCCAACGGATAAAATAAATATAATAGACAAAGTTCTGACTAGTTTATCATGAATATGTGAAGACTTGATTACAAAAGCAACAAACAGAAAAGCTTTTAGATTGGATTGTAATTATCTAGTCTCTTTTCATTGTTCTATCATTCTCCAATCTCGAGGATTTTGAAATCGTCCATCATTATTCTGTATTTACATATACTTTGGATTGCTCTATATAAGAAGAACAACTGCGTATAATTGACCAATGCTTTCAATCTACTTTACTAAGTGTTCCCAACGTATTCCGAAAATGACATGGTTCGATTAAATGTTATGAATGCATAATATAACAATTAATCTTACTACAATCTGAGGGAACTTTAAGTAGCCAACAAGTGTTTACAAGTACTTCGGAATAGTCTACTCAAATAATAGTTCGACGTAACCGACAGATACTTTTAAAATACTATTGGTCTTCACTAGAGCATAACTGGAAAAAGAGTAGTTTCATCTGATATTCTGTACTTATAACAGTGCGATGTAACTGACTGAGTCAGCACGGACTCTAAATGAACATGTCAGGGTTAAATGTATGGTATTTGAATAGTATTTTTTATCGATGTTTATTTATCTTTGAATTTGACGTAATTGATAGATGATATGTAAATATCTGAGTATATTATTTCCAGTTTACTTCTGGTGTTAAAAAAAAAAGAATTTCGTAGTTTTGCATCTGACTAAAAACAAATTCTGTCTAAATTTAAAATTCATACTTAATTGGTATTGCTAAATTGCTGTGATCCATAGCTTTATGGAAAGATCATCGATAAGTAAAGTAAACTTAATCCTATGATTTCAGTTTTCTCTCTATTCTTATAGGTGAATAGCAATAATCGTTTTGAGTTTCATCGGCAACAACAACTAACATATCAAGACAAAAAATCAATCAAAAAATGTACTATTACCTTGAATCATTTTCTTTTTTTGTAAACTAAGAACAATATGTATCCCTCGTTTAATCAATTGATTTGCATTTCATCGAAATAAGATTACTCTTAATCGGTACCTACTTTGGATTACGAATGCTTTTTATCTTAATTGAAAGAATCTCGATTTAAAAAGTACATGTCATTTTATACGATTGGCTTTGCACTTAACGTCACATGCCATCAAATAAGTATTCATTCTATATTACGACTAATAATATATAAAATACAATAAAATTAAATTGTGAATCCAATATAAAATATTTGATTGAACATGATGATTGTGATAGACATAATCTTTCAGTTCAGAGTGAATTAGCCTTGTAGCTGATTCAAAAGTATATTATAGATATTCTATTTGTATTTTATTAGAACTTGTTGAGAGCAAGTTTGCTTGTTCCTATTAAAGTAACCAGATAGTGTTGCTTCAAGAATTTTAGTTTTATTATCTTCTGTTCGTCCATATTATTTCATTTTCTTTACAAAGCACAATCAAAACTATGTTAATTCAGCTATATTTATATATCATATGTTTTGATAAAGATCGAATTTAGTTTTGAAGCATCGTTCGAAGAGAAAAGTTTTGTTTGTCTGAAAAAGCTGAGTGAAATAATTCAAGATCAATTGATAAGTATTTGATTTTTTCTTTCGCGCTGCATAGAAATATCAAATATTCATATTTGAGAAACATAACAGATATAAATGACTATAACAAATTTTTTGCTGGAGATTTGTAAAAAGTTGAGTGAAAAAAGGAAAATAATTGTTTTTTGAAGCCATTACCATTAACTGATTGATAGTATTCAACAAAAGAGTCTTAAATATAGAACGACTGAGTTAGAGAAGTTCATAATTTTCTACCGATAACGACGTTGAGATTGGTTCATGATAGGTTTGCTCATCTTATCTCACGCACGGGTTTATTTTAATATAATTTTCAAAATCATTCCAGATGGGCTGAATCTATTCCCCTGGCTTAGTCATTACTTGCTGATAATGAAAAATGTTTATTCTAGTTGAATATTGAATTTTATTCTATCCATCAGAGACTTCATCTTCAGTCCCTAATGAGACTCATTGTTTGGTTGATTGTAGAAAATTATTTATGGTAATATTCAAATATCTTTATATATTGTTTCTATTGTCTATAAACGCGCAAATACGAGCAGGTTTTTCTTAGCAATGAAAATAAAGAACAAAGTTTGTATAAGATTTTTAAAAGAAGAAAACAAAAGAAGCTCAATTAAAATTATTTCTATTTTTTTTGTATTAAAATGAGTTCATGAATAACATCAATTATAGATTCTAAAGTATTGAATATTTATTTATTCCACCAACATATTAAAGCAACAGATAAAAATAAGTACCATTCGATGATTAATGATTTTGATGTTGAATAAAGAGCTTCACCATTATAGAATTGTCTTGCAGTTAAACGGCAACGCACATCAGTAATCGCATTTTCACAACCATAAAAACCACCTTAAATAATTATATAAGCATGATTTAGAAAATCGAAATATTTATTGTTTTCTTTTTACCATGACAATGTAAATTAGCTTGTTTCATAATATATTCCATAAAATTTGAAAGTTGTTCAACATCATCACGAACTTCACTTATTGAACAATTTGTTATATGTTTACCAGCACATTGAATATAATCTGTTACTAATTTACACCATTGAATTTTTTCTTGTACAGACCAGCCAACTTCAAATTTAAGTCGATCTTCTAATATATCATTACATTCTTTTCCAGCCTATGTTATGTTTATTTAATAATTATTATTGCTTTTTTAAATATTATATATACTGACTTCTTCGACTTCACATGGTGCCATTGTTGATGATGTTGATGTTGTTGTTGTCGTTGTTTTAGCTGGTGAAAGACTTGTTGTTTTGCATTTATATTGAATAATTGTAGTAGCGCCAAGACCAGCACAATATCTACCTAATCGCCAACCCTAATAAAAATAGATTAAAATATGAAAATGAGTTTCTTTTTAGTTTGTGCAAATCAGAAATGTATTTCCAATATGAATAAATTATCAGAATAAGTCATTCTATAATACAATTCGATTCTTGATTTTTTAAAATAAGAAATGAATTTTGATGATAATTTTTTAAAAGATCTTACATTTTGTTGAAGACCGACTTCGAACGCAGCTAGTGCACCTGTATGTTCACTTTTTAGATCACAACAATGAAGTTGTTTATTAACACATTCTGCATATTTTTTTCCTTGATCACAAAAATGAAAAAGTTGTTCACGCGTATATAAGTCATATTTAAACTAAACATAAAATAAATCAATTGAAAAATAACTAAAAAATAAATATCATACAATGTCTTCATCATCAGCTGTTGGTGGTTGTGGACATTCAGATGCTTTCCATATATTACAACTATTTGTTAATGGTATAAGAAAAAAGAATAAAATAGCAAATAGTATTGATAAATAATTATATTTAGTGAGTAACATTATTCGAACAATTGAAATATGTAAAGACGTCATTGTTATTGAATTTGTTCATTTCTTTTTTGTTATATTTTTGTTAACACCTACATATGTCAAACAATATATAATTTACATGTTTGTCATACAAAAAATGTTCAATGAACTTAAATCTTAGTAGATAATAGAATGCAATAAGATCCTTCACCTACATCTTGTTAAAATAATCAAATCAATTACTGCATAGTTACGGCATTTCTCTTTTTTTTTTGGTGTTTCAACTCTCAGATAACAATGTTCTATGATCATTGAAGCAAATATTTTTAATACTTACTTTTTTGTCATTGTATTCGTATAGATTTGAAATGAATAAATGAACGAATGTTTAGAAAAAAGAAAGACAATAAATAAGATGACATAAGCATCTTCTTTTTGTTTTGTTTAAACAAACGACAAAAGTAATTTCGGCTGATGAAGTAAACAATCGTGGGTTATAAAGGATTGAAAGATAAGCCAATTCTTTTCTAACTCGTTCGATATAAATTCAATAGTGAAATAATCCAACGAGAGTAGGTCAGTGTCTATTATTTCAATGAAAAAATTGAACTTTTTGTCGATTGACGTATTGAAAATCTTTATTAGTGACTTGTCGTTTTTTACTGAATACATTGATGCATAACACAAAACATGCAGAAAATGATATATTGAATTAAATATTGAAAATCAGAGATTCCAGAGATTTATTCAGATATCGTAGATTTTAATTGTTTACTTTTATTATATTATATAATATAAGATGATCACATTCCAGTAATACTTTGTTAAAAACTATTTTTTTCTGGCTACAAACAATTTTATGTTTCGTTAGAATTGTATATATTGAATTTTAATACTAAAAGTCATTTGATCGAATAAAATGATTATTTATTATTGATATAGCAAAGTCATCATTAGGAAATCACTGCATTGAAGTACTACGCTGAATATTAATTTCTAACAAGCCAAAACCAAGCACATATAGTTTCATTACTATGAGTTTCAGGTCGGCTGTGTACACGTATCTCTACTTATCTGTGCTCTATGACCACTAATTATCATTTATGTTGGGTATACACTGAACCCAAGCTGACTAGCATCCAGTTCACTGGAGCTGGTGTATACTGATCTCTATCCTTATAAATAGCAGATGATTTGAACAAACGAAGAAGTTTAAAAGAATCTCAAAGAAACAACAAGACAAAGTAAACAATTTCTTTCGTTCTATGAATTTCAAATATTCCAATGCAGATAAATCATTTTTCTCCCTCTTGCATTGGAATATTTGAAATGTATAGAGCGAGAGTAATTATTTGTTTTGTCTTATTGTATCATTGGGATTCTCTTGAGGCCGGTCTCAAAAATAGATCGTGAGTTAGACACATTCAAATCATACGAAATTTTCAGGATATATTGAAGCTGCAGTGAAGAGGTTATGGTGATATTTTAGCGTCTATACCATGATGTTTTCGGAAGGCATTTAGCAAATAATAGTCAAAAATAGATCTTTTGGCGATTCAAAATGTTCTGTAAATCTTCATTTCAGATAGAGAGAGAGCCCTCTTTTCAAAACTCTTCCTTTTTAAGGAGGGAACAGTTCAATATCTCGAAAAAAAATGACGCCGTTATTATAAAAGTACTCTTATATAATAGCAACAAAACTTTGTTCAAAAAACAAGAATCTGTCATGTTTCTTTCAAACAAAAAAAACCAAAT
Source organism: Rotaria sp. Silwood1 (assembly GCA_905250075.1). Taxonomy (NCBI): domain Eukaryota; kingdom Metazoa; phylum Rotifera; class Eurotatoria; order Philodinida; family Philodinidae; genus Rotaria; species Rotaria sp. Silwood1. Next base: position 2,160,381 of record CAJNOP010000024.1, read on the forward strand.
TGCATCATCAGAACAGAGGAAATTATGGGCTAAGTTTTATGAAAAAAGCATATTTTTCAAGTAGGAAATCACGGAAACCATGAAAATTTTTGCCAAAAAATGAGATCCCAAATAAAAAAACATATTGGCTATACAAAATCAGATCACGAGCTATCTTCCCATAGATTTATTTCAATTCCAATTTTTCTGTCGATAATTGACGGCTTTTTGAGTGGAGGGAAGTTTAAAATTTTTCTTTTATTCATATTGTATCTGATCATGTTGTTTTCAAGCACGAAAATGTTACACATATTGATCAAAATAATCAACCAAATTGTCAAATAGTTTCACTAATAGAGCTTGTTGGGTTAAGTACACGTCTGAAAGTTTTCCATTAACCAGATCCGAACATTTAGGATCTAATGGACTCTAGTTGTCTGAGAAATATGTAAAGTACACCAGTGCTCTAACACAAAAAATCAGAAAATAGTATTTCCTATCTGTGAGGCGACTATCCAATATCTACCAGAAATTTCCATTAAGAGAGTCAGCGTACGAGTTCGACCAGATCCGGGCCCAAAAATTTGAGACCCAATAGTGTCTATTCATTACTCTTGTGATTTTCTAATTCATCCCATATATTTTGATTTAAGAAGACTTTTTTCAAAATTTTATTTGCATTTATTTTTTTGTTTCACTTATTTTATCGTTGTTCATTGAACAAGAGATTCTTCTCTACAACATACAATCATATAGAAAAAAAAACGAACTGCATTACAAAAGAATATATGGACAACGGGTTATAATCCAGAAACAACCAAACAAAAATGATAAACGATTTTGTTATTTTTGTTTTTGTTCTAAGACAAGAGCCACAAACACAGGCCAACAATGAGAATATAAGAATGATTGTTTACACGCTAAAAAATATGAGAGAAAGAAACAGTAATCCGATGGGATAAAGAATTATGTACACGAGATAAAGAGCGCGACTAGCAGCACCGATTAATTCTTATTCTTTTTTTTTTTAGCGAAGAAAAATATTTAATTAAACATCGGTAGTTTTAGACGATCCAGCAACAGGTACTGATTGTTGATGTAAATGCGACGATGAGGAGGAAGAGGCTGACGTTGATGAGCTTGTAGCACCGCATGATGATTCATTAGATGGTTGTAAACCAAGACGTTTAAGTAATTCCATAGTTTTTTCTGGTTTTTTCATAATAGGTGGTGGAATTTTTTTTCGATGACTCGGTTCAGGTGATGGACGAATTTTTTCAATAAAATGTGTTGTTGTTGTTGATGAAGAATTGGAACGTGATGTGCGTGTTGAATCATTAATCATAGTTAATGGTAGTAATGGACTATTATTATTATTATGACTTTGATTTGTTTGATGAGTCGGTGAACTATTTGATGATGATGACGATTTTAACGATTGATGTTCATTTATATTATTATCAATTGATTTTGTTGATGGTGGTGTTATAAGTCCACTTGATATAGGTAAATTAAGTACAAGATCAGGTGCATCACTTTCTTGTTGTGTTGATAAACGTTCATCTTGTTGATTATTTATTGTTGATACAGTACGAAAACATTGTGCATGACATTCTTCAACTGTACGAATACCAGATAATACTTCACGTAATGCTGTATCAATATCAATTATTTGTTGTTCATTTGTTGATGTTAAACGTGATGATGATGAGGTTGATGATCTTGAATGACAATAATCGATTTTTGTTTGTAATACTGGTGGACTTGGTGGTAAAACATCATAAATTGAATGATGATTAGTAGATTTTTGATGGCTTGAACTACTTGTATTTTCATATGTATTTTCTTGTGATTCATCAGAATCTTCATTATCATTATCACCATTATCATCATCATCATCAGATTCATTATCAACATCAGAATCAACTTCAACTATTTCAGTTTCTTTAGCTGTTTCAAGACGATGTTCATCAACAATTGATAAATCAGATGATTGACGATAAACCATTGGAGCATTAAGTTGATCATTTGATGATGCTGTTAAATTAATTGAATTAAATGATGATGATGGATCTGGAGTAAGACTAAGAGATGGACGATCTTGTACTGGAGCTGAATCTCGACGTCTAAAAGAGATATAAAAGAGTAACTACTTTTAAATATCAATTTTTTTTAAATTATACTTATCAACATGCATGTTAACTCCTATATAGTGTTGCATGTATTTTTTTACTCAAGAGATAAAAGAGAAATAATCAGCTTCTCTTTATAATATAAATTTTGAGGATATCTAGGTGTAAGTGTGTCTAGCGGTGGTGTTTGGGTGTGGGTTTGGATGTGAGTGAAAGCCTTCTCTACTCTCACGCTTATTTACATGCTTGATGGTGAAGAAAATGAAGAAGAAAATAGTACTTTATCAAAAACAAATTCTATCAGTATTAAAGCGTGATATAAAATTCAAAATTCAAAATTCAAATTAATGAGAATTATAAATATTTGCATAAATAATTAGCATGATGATCCTTGACGGACACAAACACTCGTTCATCAAGTGATCGCCTTTATCATGTCATTGAAACAAGCAAAGAATATTAATGATGACGTGACAGACATGTTAGCAGCGAGTCATCACGGATGTCACAGATATCTTAGCAATTAATCGTTACAGACCGTGACAGCATACATAACCGGGAGGTCAAAATCCATTGCAGAAGTAATATGATAATCGTTCTTTACTTGTTTTTTGTACTCACTGTCATCTATTCCGATTAATATTTTTCATCATTGGTATGCATTAAACGTAGGTAAGAATTCATAATACGAAACATATTGTGATTAATCTTCTCTTTTACTAAACTAGAATTTCATCGTATTTCACATTTTAATTCTGGAGCGATTGTGCTAACAGCTTTTTCTTATGGCTCTCTTTATTTTTGATTTTTAATCAATATCTGAAGCTGACAAAAACTGTCATCATCCTGTAAACATTTTTATATTTGTCAGTACTTCTTGACTCTTCTGAGTATCTCTTGGCATTGTTCGGTACTTCTTAGTACTCCTGTACTTTTTTGTACTTCAGAAGTACACAAGTATGCTTTTTCTCACTTTCGTCAAGCTATTGATTACAAAAAAAAAGAGCCTACATAAAAGTTCGCTCGGATCGAAATCATAACAGAATATGTCCGTTCACTTTATCTGTACATCGAAAATCTCTATCAACTAAATAAAAATTTTGATCGGCCTCTCTGAAAAATTCTTAAAATGTGAATAAATGAGAATAAAAAAAATGTTTTGTACGGAAATATTTCTCGAATACTAAAATAAAAAGTATTCGCTCAAGTGACAGACTCTTTTATCAACCACCATAGGATGCATACTATTTTTGCTCTCTACGACAACACTAGCTTAAAGATAGATCTTTCTTTGGAGTAGAGCACTGCTGATCTAATTTGGTTTTCTTGTTATTTATTGTCGTGTACATTTATTTTCATTGAGTGTCATCGAGAGTTTTACTTGCTATCTTTTAAAAAAAACATTTAAGTCAAAGTTTCAAATATTGAGAAAGGTATCCAAAAAATACTGACAAGGAAAATACTAGAATAGATACTTGCTGTTTGAGCTCATAGTGGACATACAAGAAGGTGTCAGCGACACTAGCAGAAGTTAAAAAGGATTTATCTTCGTGAGTCTTAGAAACCTAGTCATGGTTGTTTTACTAAATTTTCGATTCAGTCTTAAGTGTATAGCGAAAAACCAGTATTTCGATGTAAAGTTTCGCTCATGGATAGGTCTTATGAACAATAGAATATCTTAAAAGTTTCAGTCCTTTTATCAAGATATTCAATCTTTAAGTACACTCGGTTTTCTAAATATTCTACAGATCATTAGGCCTATTTATGAGCAAAATTTTTCGTCGAAATTTTGCTTTTTTTTATCTTCTGACGTATACCTAAAGTTAAATCAAAAATTGACTTAAAAAATTATAACTTGGCTCCAAATGTCTATGGACAAAAACTCTTTTAGATTATTACTAATCTAATCAAAGTAACTTTTTAAATTAAATATAAGCTTAAACAGTGAGTATCACTTCGAGTGATTACTTTGTAAGAGGTGGGCTCTTGATTTGCAATCCGTTGCAATAATTTAAATGAAAAAATTATATTTCTATAAATTCTTTGTGGTAACTTCATCGATTTGAATTACGAATGGTTTTGCAGTAGTAAGTTGAAGTCAAAATCACACGTCGAAAGCAACCAATTCAATACTCAGAGAAATATTTCAAGCATTTGTAAGAAAAAAAAACACAAATCAATCGAACTAAGTCAGAAGGGCATTGTAAGACATTATTGAGGAAATCAATATTTTCGAACTTTAACTCTCAATAAATAACTTAAACTTAGTTTTGTTTTACAAACCTTGCTTTAGGCTTGATGTAACCGTCGGGAACATAACCCGACTCATGTCCACCAGCTAAACAACCTTGCCACCATTCATGATTCATTCTTTTAAATATATAAATAATTTGATTCTTTTTAAATGATAATTCTTTTTCAGTTCTTCCAACATAATCAAACAATGCTACTGCTTCAATCGTCTCCACTTCTAGAAAAAAACAAAAAAATAAATATTATTCCATTGAGACTTCATTTAAAAAAGCACACACACACACACACACGCACATATACAAGGACGTGTATAGCTTTTGAAACAAAAGGAAATAATGCGGAAGCCATGCGAAACATGCGCTCGCTTTTTCCAAGGTCCTCTTGCATGAATGCAAATCATTTCTCTCTCTCTTTTCGTCTCAACTCTCTATTATTTCCTCATTCTTTACCAAACATCAGTCTCATTCATTAAATTAAAATCTTCGGTGCAATAATCGGAATCTTGTGAGGCTAGAAACATTTCAAAAAAGAAAAGACGAAATAATTGTTCTTTTTTCTGTTTCTTCTCGTTAATAATCTATCTTTACCATCATCACTTGGTGTTCGTCTTAATGATCGTTCACTGATGCCTTCATCATCTTCATCTTCTTCACCATCACTAAGAAAATAATAATAAAAACAAAAAAGAAATTTTTTTCATGAAAAACTTAATTCTTTTCTATTCTGCGTTTATCTTACATTGGAATTGTAATCGCAAATTTTTCATAGATAGGTCCATTACCATCCGATGGAAATATTTCTTCATGATGTGTAATTATTGTTCGTATAAGTTCAATTGTATGTGTTAAATATTGTACTTGATCTTTATCTTCAGGTATTGGCATAAGTGTTGGTGCTAAACAGCTAGCTAAATTTGATGCATCCATCATATTTTCATCAGAATATTCTGCAAGACTAAAAAACAACAACAACAACAATAGATCTTTTTGTATAGACTGTAAATAAATATTTTACTGATTAAGAAAAGCAAAAAAATAACGCATAACAATAAATATTGGACGAGGAAGAAGTTTCACAACTTGACAAAGATTTTCAACACATTTTTCTTCAGATTCAACATCAACTAAACAAAAGACAAAGTTTTTTTTTGGTTAAAAAAAATTTCTTTTTTTTACTTACCAATACATGAAATAAATGAATCAAACATATCTCGAGCAAATAATGGTTCTTTTAATTCACGAAAATATAATTTTAATACACCAGCAACTGAATTCATATCACGTCCAGTTATATTAGCTAAAGGATCTTCACCTTTTTCAAATGCTTCTTTAAATTGATTTATATCAATTTGTGCACCCGGTACACGAAAAATACCCTTCATAGATAAAAAAAAAAAAGAAAAAACAAATTTTTCATTATTAGAAACTTTCCCAATTGAAATTTTCTATTTACTTGATTATGTAAACCTAGTCGATTAATAGCACTAACACATGATGAAATAATTAATGGTACATGTTGTTGGGTTACTTGAATATAATCTAATAATTTTCCACCAAATAAACGTGGACGACCAAGAATTGGAGCACGACCAATTTGTTTTGGTTTTATTGGACGACGTATTAAACTGAAACAAAAATAATCATGTTGTTTTCTTTATTAAGCTATCAATAGAATAGATTGTATACTTTTTATCTTCGACACCAGTTGTAGTTGGTGCAGCACCTAATGCTTTTTGCATAATATCATGACGTGCTTGTAAACGTGCAATTAAATTACTACTTAATGTATATTGTTTAAATTTCTGTGAAAAAGAAAATATGTATATGAATAAAAAAAGAAGCCTAAAACTAAGAATACCTCAACATAATAATCTTCAATTTCTTTTCTTTTATCTTTGAAAATATTTTGTGGTAAATTAAGATCTTTAAATAAATCGGAAACATCAGAATTTTTTGTATTTATGAATTCCATTAATGATTGTTCTGTAGCTTCAATTGTTTTGAATATCTATAAAAAGAAAAATCCAATAAATATTTACATTTCTTTTTCTTACACGAACAGCTGTTCATTTAATTATTCTTGTCCTTCCCTAAGGCAATCTATTCAAGAGTAATTGTTTACATATTGACATCAATTTTCTACTTACTTATTCTTTACATATACTTGACCGTCTAAGAATCAGAACACCATGTAAAATACTTCTTTAAGTATGATAAGTAGGGATAAAAAGATTTTTATTTACATAAGACAACTTCAAACATATTTTCTATGAAAAAAAAAATCCCCTGCTGATCAAGTTGTAAATGTGAAAAAAAAGGCTTTTGAATGTTTTCTTTTGTTCTTAAAAAGAATTCTTAATAATAGATTTCTCTTAATTGTTAATTACATACAAACCTCATCATTTTCTGTTTTTAATCCTGCAAGTCTACTTTGCATTTGTATAAAACGTGATTGCATTTCATCACGTATTAATACTTGAGCATTAACAGCTGATACTTCATCACCTTTATGTGGTTCAAATTTAATTTTTTTTGGTATTGTAAATATATTTGTATAATATTCTAAATATTTTTGTTTATCTGTAACTGTATCTAAATCACCAATGGCTCGATTTAATGTTTCAATTGTTCTTTAAAAATAAAATATAAATAATTTTTTTATTAATTGAATAAAAAGAAAAATGACAAGTGAAACATACGCTTGTCGACCACGTTTAATATTTTCTTGTGCTGATAAATACATTTGTATTGTTTTAGCAATTGATGTATGAAAACCAAAATTCATACAATCAATTAAATCAGGTACATCATCTGTACAATATTTTTTTAATGCAGCATTAACAGATTCAATTGTCATTAAATAATCATTACGTGCTTTAAATGCTTTTACTTTCGTTTCTGTATATTTCATTTGTCTCTAATATTTAGGAGAAAAAAAAGAATCAAAATTTTTTTGTTGGCTGAGTTTTTTTATTTACTTTTTCAACTCGTTTTTCCATAGTTTTTTGTTTTTTAGCATTTTTTATTTTTGCCATCTGTTGTTGAATAATTCGTAATTTTTGTTCGGCTTGTTTGCTTTCACTCTGATACTGATGATAGGTTTTCATTGTCTAAATAAACATTCACATATGTAATCAACATGTTTGAGAGACAAAAGATAATAAATAAATCACTTACACTCTGTAATTCATTAAGCACTTTGAATATATCTTCATGACTAGCTAAAGCAACTGATTTACACTAAGAAAAAAAAAAAAAGTCAAAATAAAAAGAAAAAACTTTGTTTCATTCTTTTTCTTAGTTTTTACTTTTGTAAACATTCGTCTTGTATCTTCAACAATTTCATTAAATTTATCATACATATATTTTCCACAAATATCAGACATAATTGTATGATATTTAACATGAGTACGAGTATCTTGAACAATAGTATCCCATAATTTATATATAGATTGAAGAATCCATGTTTCTCGTCTATGTAAAAATAATGAATTATTTATATTGAATTTATTCAATATAAATATAATAACTTACCGTGCTTTTTGTGTTCGATGTTTTTGACCTATTTGTTTATGTAAATTATCAAGATTTTTAGCATAATCAAGTTCAACATCAGCACGACGTTTAAAATACTCTTGAATTTCAGCAAGAATTGATAATTGTGTATCGATACGTTGTTCCAAACATTTCAATTGTTCATTAAGTTGAAAACGAATATCTAATTGACAAACAAAGAAATAAGAAAATACGATTTATTTTTATTGATCTGATAATCCTACGAAGTCTATAACGTTCAGTTTGTTTTCTTAATAAAGTTATTTGTGAGTTAGATGAACGGCGTAAGCTATTTTTGGTTGAAGCTACTCCACATGTATAGTTCACCATGATAGATAGACAACTATATTCTAATTGTTCGTTCGTGAGTGTGCATGATGATGATTGAATGAGCGAATGAGTAAAGGACTTTTTTCCTCTTGTTCTTCTGCTCAACGGCGACGACGATGTTGGAGCTTAATGTATCACTTTATGTGTATGTCTGCCCTCCAACAGAGTAATAGCAAACATTTGTTCGCATAGATATGAACGATGAAAGAGGAACAATGTTATATTCCAATGTGAAGCAAACGCATTCAACATCAACGAATCGGTCAACGTTCTTATTCATATTTATTTTTTCTTTCTTCCTTCTTCTTTCTTTTTCTTGTCTACATCTTGTTCATGAGAAATGTGATACCTTTTGTGTTCATTTTATTATTTGACTCTATCTTATTTTGCAAATGAAAAGAAAATACACTTAATGATAAAATTTTGATATTTGTTTGTTTTTTTAACTCTTGAATATAGAGTGATAATAATAACAAATGAAATATACTATTAGAACTCTCTTCAATGGTTTTATCTTGAACAGTATTTATGCGTGATTGAACAAGTTCTTAATCGAATTTTTCAATAATGCCTTTAGGCTTCTTGTCATGTCATCGACTTCTATCGATTATAATCTTTTTCTCGCATGATTTTTGACGTTTTCTATAGAAAAACTAAACTCATATTTCTTTCTTTTGTTTTTTAATATTGACTTGTTGACTTCAATTCATCATCATCAGTATTTCTGATGTCAACGGAGAATAATAACAAGGCTTTACATATCATGCACGGATTGTTGATATATAATACCCTGTATGAGTATAGATATGTATTTATATATATATATGTACGCATGATGCGAGAAGGACGTGTATGTATCTCGCCCTTTCGAACTTGATATCCTCCTACTCATTCTCATCTATAATAATAATTACAGATAAGAAGAGAAAATCTTTACATACCTTTAACAATTTGGTCAAATTCAACTATAATTTGTTTTTGTTTTTTATAAAATTTTTCAATAGGTTTATCGTCATTAAATGATGCTGGTGATGACGGTAATGATGTACTTGATGTTAATGGTAATGGTGCTGGTGGTGGTGTTTGAGATTGTATATTGGACGGATATAAAACAAGTGCAGTCGAAGTAACTGTATTCGACTGAACCTTTGAATTCATAGCGCTATTATTTGACTCAGTAGTCGACATTACATCTGCAAAACAGAAAAATAATTAGTCAAAATAATAAAAGAAAATGTACGACAGTAATCTTTATATGTCGCTCAATCTTCTTACATTATGTTGTTTGATTATCAAGGCAGAAAAAAATAGATATGATAGTACTTCTAGATAAACAAGAGATAGACAAAAATAAAAGACAACATCCTATTGGAAAACTACAGAGAAAGACAAAAGGTGGTAATGACTTCTTTTTTTCTTCTCCTTCTTCTCTCGTTATTGTACTTCCTAAATCGACGACTGCTAAATAGTGATGAAGAGCAAAAAATATGCATGCCGACAAATAATGGAAGAAAAAATTCCCCCGTGATATCTTCATTATAAAAATACAGCTTTGGCGACATTCTCGAGGAGCAGGCAACGAGAATCGAATAAACAACAACAGCAAACGGCGAACGACTACTCGAAACAACAGAAGTAGTACAATCAGTAATAGCACATCTTTGTGCCATTGTGCACATCTTTTTGCCACTATCGTTGTCATCTTCAATGCAATTGCCATACGTCGTTGGACCGTGCCTTGCCTATCTGCACCTATGTGTGTATAGATATCTATATATATATACATATGTGTGTGTGTGTCAACGACAAACACCAGCATCAAGGACAAACAGTTGTCGTGATGCTGTCAAAGACCTAAGAGGCATAATACTATACATTGTCCTCGTTGTCTTTCATCATCAGTAAACTCTTAATAATGATGATGAGAGTAAATTTAACGAGAACCATTAGAAAGTCAATGTCATACGAGTCAGAGAGAGACAGCAAGTTAGTGTTATCATCACGAACTATTCTAATTATGATTTGTTTACACTTTTTTTTTTCTATTTATGAGCAAAACTCTTCTTAACATCTTCACGCAAAGAAAAAAAAAAGCAACTTATTGAATATGAAGGACATAGTATATTCTCTATACAACAAAAAAAAAGAACATGATTATCAATTACTAATCATTGAATAGATATATATTCATCTATGATGATCATTTTATTGATAAACATGTTTTGTATCCATTGATGAAATATATTTGATATAGGTACTAAAAATGACAAGAAAACTGTAAGATATATACATTACACAATATAAAAAAGATAAATCAAGAGGGAAATCAATCAATAGTTTTCCGACAGGAAACGTTCTTTTTTTTTCTCCTTACACAATAGAATATAGTAGTCTTACATTTTCTTTTGGGTATATGGATACTTCATAATTGGGCAATCGGAAATAGCTATAAATTGGTTGGTGATTAGTAAACAAAAGAAAGTCAACACACGATTGAAAGAATATATTGACTTGTTTCAATATGAACCGGACAAAGAGCTCATAGTGATTCGTCAAAAAATAGCCATCATGATTTTCCACGTTATGGATAATAAGATATATGATGTTTATCTTGCTGACATCTATTGAAGATAGAAAAAAAAAAATATCGTAGATGTTTTACATGATTAAATTTTATTAACTTCATTATGATTTTACTATTGAATTTATTATGATATATTCAAACGGAAAATCAAATAAACTTTCAAAATTCATGTAAGCAAAGAAAAAAGATTTATATCTTAATCGTAAAATGAATATTACAATAAAACATGTTCTCTCTTTTGTAAGTACAACTACATAGATGTACTTCATGTTGGAGATTATTTCCTTTTTTAAATATGAATGTATGATTGTATCGTAAAATGTGACATTTTATAGTCATAAATTTCTTTCTATATTTGCTAAGATCCTTCTTCTCAATCAAATTTTATATTAGTACTTACTTAACCATTGTAAGATTATATAAATAGTAGGTCATTCGATTGACTTCTATTTAAACAAATACGCATTTCTTTTGCGTAATTGTTCTTCAGACAAAAACGATCGAAAGAGTAACCAGGAAAAAAATTCAACGAAATACAAATTTGACATCGTATCTGTATTGAGATACTTAAATAAAATCATGTTTGATAATTTCCTGCTTGTAGCTAGAGCCGTAGGATACAACATTGTCGAACTCAGAGTCGTGCATTGATAAGTTGAATAAAATTTTCTAATCGGAACAGGATAGTTGCCCGAAGATAAAAGATGTTTTTTTTTCCGGATTTTTATATTCAGTGACTAGCACATCCTACACATTTTGCAGATGATTTGAATCCATCAGATTCAAAATGTTTGGACCTGGATCCGATGAACTCTACTTCTAGCTATCGAGGACGTCTAGATAAAAGTATAGACCTAAGAATTTATTGTCTTTTATTTTCTGTATTTGTTTGTTTTTGTTGTTGTATATATTTCGGATGTAAACATTTGACGTATGAAGTGAAAAGTCAGGAATAATCAGATACGTTTATCTAATTAGATCAAAACCAAATAACTTTTACTCATACATTCGATATTTCAAGCCAAACTTTAGAGATCCTAATGCAAACATATACATAATCATGATAGTGTGAAGGAACTTAATATAACATTTGGTGATCTATGTGATTTAAAAAAAAACTTCAAACATATTGTAAAAACTGATAACCAATTAGATCTATTAAATTGAAAAAAGATAGTTGTTAATAATAAGATTTCTAAAAGAATTAGAAAAAGAGTTTTGTTCATTTTACATTAGAAGCTTTAAAGAAGGTAACATGTATAACTCTTATTATATATTCGATGACATAATTAGGCCTTGTTTTCTACGATTTTTATCATCCTTTATTTGACTTTCGACTTAAACAAACATAGTAAATAAAGGTCATTAAAAAAAAGACTTTTATCTCTATTCAATTTATTCTTTTCTTTAACCTTTTCGAGACAGGAGATGAATATGAGTGTTTCCCGTCCCGAATAAGTTCAAATCTACTGATTCGCATTACTTATCATTGATCTAACTCGCATTGCTGTATGCTTTGGTACGAACATGTAGAGCAGTTAATAGCGACGCTGTCGTCACCATAACAGTGCCAGCAGCGGGAGGAGATATTTCAAAAATACTATTGCAACAGCGGTAATGTTTTTTTTTTAGGAACATTGTAAAGTTGCATGAATTTGCACCGGATTTGAGTATCCATAAGTCCAACAGACAGAATCTTGATGACTGTGATGAATTTAATCTAACTGCGCTAATTTAGCACAGCAATGGATTTCCAGCTGCGATAAACATCAATATGAATGATATGCATGTGCGCTGTATTAGCCTTTGAAAAATCAATAGCGCTGATTAGAAATGAAAATTAATTTACTTTAACTAATTCTGTGTTTCATTATTTAGCTTTACAAACGAAGAATCCGTTTTCTAAAAGGATAAATTGAAACTTGATAAATTATCATTAATAGGAGAATTAAATCATAATAAAATCTATTTCTTCTTTCTGATATTTTTTATTTATTGAATATTTATTTCAGTTATTTAAGATGCACAGATGATGGAAAAGTGTTCAATATAGCTGTCGGTAAATCTTGTCAAATTGGTTTAACTCATTGACTAATACGAAAACTGACATAATAATTTTTATTTTTTTCTATTCTATTAAGTAACATTATTGTAGAAAATAAAATTGAAAGGAAAAATTAATAGAGAGCACAAGCTGAGAATGATAATAATCGACTCCATGCACTAAATTAGCTAAATATTCAGTGACTTATTTAGTATGAGGGCCGAGTAGATCATGCCTCTCCCAAGATCAGGTTGACCCTCTCAGAGTTTATTCTTATTATATCATGTATATTGCGTGTTGGTTGTTAAAAAGTGGGTGTTTGCCTTCGTGTAGTCTTAACTTATCCATCTGGAAGAAAACATCTCAATAAAAACACTGAAAACTATCTATTCAAATTGAATACATGAGCGTGTTTACATAGTTATTCTAAAAATAATTCTATGAATTTCACTGGAATGATCGTTGCTATAATAAATGTTATTGTTCTAATTCTACATTTTTCTCAGCAGTGTTCCGATTTCCTACTAAGGAAATTTCCGAAATTACTAACACCTGAGAAGAAAAATCTCTAGGAAACTTCCGTAATTATTGACTCATGAGAAAGAAATTTTTTTAACCTCAATCTAGATAAATGAAGTTATAGGTCAATAGAAATATAGAAAGTCATCTGAAAAACACTACAAGAATTTTTAGTATTTTGCATAATTAACAAGTGTCAGTAATGTGAGTGTTTCCTTAGAAACTCTCTTCTCATATATTACTAATTTTGCAAATCTGAATATTACTCCTTTTTAATAATACTATTAAACCCAAGGGAGGAAAGCTGATTTAAATCATCTGAAAATCATAATTAAATCATTTTAAATCATGCGAAAAAATGATTTAAAATGATTTAAATCATTTTAAAATCATTTAAAATCACCAAAAATCATTTTAAATCACAAAATCACAAATCGCTTTTTCCCCCTTGATTAAACCTATGACTTCGAATGATTTAAAAACAATATGTATAACTTATACAGATTTCGATCATATACTTAATGATTGAATTGATGAAACAATTATGTTGTAAGATTTAATCTGTATATGTGGTATTGAAGATCGTGTTCGACTGGAAGTAATCATTTGGTTTTCTTCGTTTAAAAATTTACATTTTCAATAAATTTGAAAAGCAATTGAATTCTGTCAAGAAGCTAGCATAACTGTTCGTATAATTACAGGTAATAATTGTAAATGAAGCACGATCAATAACTTAAAAACTTGATATATCACATCTCCGACAAATCATTTACTTGTTTTCAATTGAAAAAAATTTTATCGACCTATACGTTCAAATCTTTTTTTTTAATATTGATCAATATTTATTTAATAGAATTAATTCAAAGTTTGCTTGTGTTAGCACCATCATCAGTAAAAGATAAATATTTACTTGTTAAACACTTAGCTGAATCAAAACAGCTAATGAAAAATAAAATTGTTACTGATGACGAACTAGCACTTAAAAACGCTTCTATTGCGTTTTCAATGAGTATTCGCGGTGCAAACATGGCAAAAGAAGTATCAGCTATAAATTATATATATATATATAAAAGAAAAAGAAATTAATCATATATTTCGATTGCAAGTCTACAAATGATGACGAGCCATACAACAAAGTAATTGAATACATGGAGAGGAAAATCAATTATTAAAAAAAAAGGTGAACATGTGTTATCGTGATGGAAAATGCATTCATGTATATATCCACAATAATGAAGTTTGGCAACAGCACTGTTTTCTACTTCAACATCATCAGCAATAAGCAAACTTAGCGAAATTGATCAGGTTTTAGAAGTAAAGTGACACCAAGCCAATCTTGAATAACTTTCTTTTTTTTTTGCTATTTTTTTGGGAAGAAAGTATATAGTATAATTTTTCGGATATAAAATAACAGTTTCAAGAGTAGACTGTGATTATGAAAGAATATACCGGATATTGATTAGCTCTTTTTCGATTCCGAGTAGGAAAAACCGTATCCATTCAAGACACTAATCTCAGAAAACTTCATTGTTGCCAAAAAAAAAAATGAGTTTTGATATAAACATATGAATATATTGTCGTAATTGTCTAGAGTAAGAATTTGTATAAATACTTTTGATTCTCAAAAGTGTTTGAAGTTTTGATGAATGATCTTGGAAACTATTTGGGCAAATAATAATGTACAAAGCAATTAGTAAAATATCTTTTGTAGAATTAGATCTACAAAATAAACAAATAGTTTTCACAGAAATAACCAAATCTTGTGCATTTTAGAAATACACTGGTGAGATCTTCAATAATTTCTAGTAAACTATTGCTTGATTTCTATTATGCATTTTCCTACTTTAAAAAAGTTCGAATTAATAATTAACAGTATTTCACGAGCAACCAGAATATAAATTACTTATTTCAATTTTATTATTAAAAAAAAAAGCATATAAAACCTGTATTAATTACTTTACAAGCTAATCATCTCCATCAATTGAAATAATACTATATAAAACTTCATCGATGTTATTATTGTCCTAGCTATTTCTGTCATCAAACATTTCCATCGTCAATCATCACCTTTTCTTTTTTCTTCATTATGTTTTCGTCGTTGTTTTTTCTTTCATATACATTGATAAGTGCTTCGATTGACATGTAATATATTTATGCTTCACTTCCATTTTAAGTAATAATAAGAACACTATAAAAGAAAAACTTCTTTGGCGTTTTTCTCGAAATTGATTTTGCCGATAATGATCGAACGGCGCACAAATTTTTTTTTCTTAATATACTTCTTTCTAGAGAGCTATGTTTTCTTTTTCCATCGATAGATATATGCATAGTCCTTCAGATAAGAGAAAGGAATTTTGCAATCAGTCATTAGTTCTGGATAAAACAATGTTTTTTTTCCAAAAAAAAAAACAATTATGTCGAGGGTTTTCAAACTTTTGAATTTTCGATTACCTGAAAAATACAATAAAAAAACAACTCATTTCCTTATCCGAAGTGGTATCGAGCTCTCTTTCAAAATAAAAGTAAACGGAACTCGGCAGCTTAGTCTTTGAAAATCTTCTGAACGGTAAAGTATGGAGACGTGAGTTTTTTTTGTTATTAATGTGTTTCTATGAGCCAAACATTTATACAAAGTACTCTGTCGATATTAGATTGTTGAATGAAGAGAGGTAGGAGAAGGTGCCTTAAAGCCATCATGTGGAGAAGAAATGTGCTAGATTCTATATTAAAATTTCTTTTATTTCAATTAACTGTAAATATTATTGCATTAATCTGTGTATTTGTTGGCTTGTCTATATCAAACGAAAGTCGATTATATATAGTATCAATTCCTTGAGTTAATTTAATCATAGATATATTATCTACATTATCACTTATAACTGATGGGTGATCTATTAAATTACTGAAATGAAATTCAAGTGGTCAAACATATTCATTAATTAGTTATTAAATGACAAGTAATATTCTTGATCATGCGAGCTCTGAATTATTTATTATTTTGAAGTGTGAAGTTTGAAGTTTGATGACTTTTTTCTTTTATAATAAAGAAAAGAGTGTTTTGTCTCTTCTTAATTTAGATCCTCGTATATTTAATATGAACGATGTTAAATGATATGAATTGATCAATGAATATAGTGGTTTTTATCTAATATAAGTAGTTTAATATGAAATCAGATTCAATTATCTATATTGTTTGACCTTAGCGTGTACTATTTGCAATACTTTATTCTAAACGATGATGTGTTTGTCTTCTGGGATAAAAGAAAAAGATTTTTTTTTTTATACGCTAGCAATATTCTTTCATGATAGATTTTTCTATTAATTCAGATTGTCAATGTATTATGAATACCATCTTGTTATTTATTTTTAAAATGTAATAAAAACAACATACAAATATGAATGATACAATAAAAAAAAGCGTATAAATAGTCAAATGAATCGAAAATAATAAAATAATCTATTAATGTTGATTTAAAAACAAGTGATGAAAAGATTTTTATTGTTAAGAAATATTGAATTTATTGAAATACAAGTAAAAGGAAACTTCCAGTTCATCAAATTATAGGAAATAGAGACTTTTTTAAAATACGGATGTCACCACAGAAGTAATATTTCCTTCTTAGGAAAAAAAAACTGTTTTTGTTATTTTGTATAAGAGGATCTGTTAAGAGAAAGTCACGTTGTAATTTGACAGAAGATTCCAATTGTATTTAAAGCTTCTGATTAGGCTTTCGAGCATACATTCCTTTGAAATGCTAATGGAAAAATCGATGATTTATTCATGCACATTATGAAAGAATTTCCTTTAGATTGGCAATACATCGAATGTGTTAATGACCTTAAATCAAGCATTGAACTTATTCTAAAAATGTATTGTTTTTTCTTTTTCTTACTTTCATATAATTCATGCTTTCCATGATCACATACAAAATAGAATGAAAAACAAAACTTACAAAATCAAATTAATTTTGTCAATCATTCAATTTAATCTAGTGTTTTTTTAAACTTTTTTATGTTTATTTCTAATCAAAATATAGAAATATATAATCATTTTTTTTCTATAACGGCTTAGTTACTTTATACTGACAAGAATTATGATGAATTGATTTTGGTTAGTAAGAATGAAAATAGAAATTATTAAGTAACAAAGAACACAAAAATGAATGGCTGTTACTTGTCATCAACTGATATGAATAATACTTGAAACTCTTCTTGACAACTCGGATGTCGTTTTCAGTTTCTCTCTCTCTCTCTTTTTTCGTTGTCCTTTCTTTCTATAGAATAATTTCCTGTATATGAGAAAAAGAGATCAACACTGTCAATGAGAAAACAAAAAAAACGAGATGAAGCACCTTAAAAAAAATAACAGTACTAGTTGATGATGTAAATAGAATACAATAGCTACAGCTATTAGCAGATGTAATTGGTAATATGATGATATGAAGCGTATGATGATAGAGATATTCTTTCTATGTTTTCTTTTCTTTGTTGATAATTACCGAAACGACTGGACGAGCAGAAATTAGTATAAAGGAAAAGCTAAAGAAAATGTTAGATGAAGCACGAGAGAAGAGAAAAAATTCACTCGTTTCTCTTTTTACTTCGTCAATCCTAGCTCGTCAGTGCTCGTCGACTTACCTTCTTACGAATGACAAACTATAAAGTCAAAGTTGTCCTTATGAAAAAAATTGAGTTACATGTTTTTTCTTTTTTCTTGTTTATTTAACTATTGTTCATTTCATGTATCATTATCTAATAATCAATAATATCATAGTATTTTTTTCATATTTAAAACATCTTTATTTCATCTAAACATAAATTTGTAATGAATAATTTGATTTTTTTTGTCTCACATTAGAACACTTCCTTTTGTTGCTGTGCACATCTTGACAGAAAACAATACCGATAACAACAAAACACAGCAGTCGGACTCTACAATTTGACTGTTTTTTGTTGTATATATAAACGCGCGCGCGAAAAAAAAAGAAAAAGAATATTTCCATAAATGTTGCCGTTTTGAATCTGTTCCATTTAACACAGTGTTGTGCGTGTGTGTGTGTGTGCAACAGTCAGTGCAAGCATCCTTTACTCCTATACACGCATCTATACAAGAGAGAAAACGCCATCGTCGACGACGCGACAATATTATAGAAAAAAAAAGAGAAGAAAAAAGAAGACGAAGAAGAAGAAGAAGAAAAATATAAAAGTCGTACTAGTAAAACAACGATCATCATCATCATCATCATTACTATCAATTTAGTAATTGAATATGAACAAATCGAACCATTTCGATTTGTTATCATCAAATATTAAACCGGAAAATTCATCTATGTCAACAGTTAATATACTTGGTCGTCTTCGTATAGCAACTGAACAAGTTCGAAAAGTTCAATCAAGTTTAACTAAAGATGGTAAATGATAATCATTATTCTCTTTTTTTTTCTCTTCTTTTTCAATTTTCCATATTAATTGAAAAAAAAACAAATCCTTAAGACAGGACAATATTATCTATCTAATCCATCTATTGAAAATCAAATTAGAAATGCTATGAAGGTTTTTCTTTTGAATTTACTATTAGCTTCTTTTAGGTCTATCCGACCAAGTGGAAATGCTAGGTAAAGTTGGTAAAGAACTCGATGGTATGTCAATGATAAGGTTTTTTTTTCTGTTTTTTTTTCCTTATTCTCAAATTACAATTCAAAAAAAGAAAGTCTTGTCTAACAAAAGAATCGATGGTTTCGAGTTTTTCTTTATTTATACTGTTCTTTTTAAAATCGAGTACATAAATGATCACTCAAAATATATTCATGCGTTTCTTTTTTTTCTCAAAACGTTATTTGATCTTCTTTGTTATTTAACGATTAAGATTCTTTGATGCTTCGAAAAAGAACAATCGACAGCTCTATAGAGATTTGTTTTTAAGGAATTCTTTATAATTTGGTCGACATTCTATCTGACGATACACGACAAAGTGAAATAAACATTACATCCAATGACGGACAAATAAGTAAATGGTTAGAACAAACATTTTCTTCAAAACCACAACGTTCGACAACAGCTGCTAGTCGTTTTGAATCAATTAAAGCTGTTATTCAAGCATCATCATTTGTTAATGCTCTACAAAGACAAGTACGTCAAAATGCTAAAGAACGTTTATCAGCCGTACTTGATCTACCTGTTGATATATATAAATTAAATTTATGGTCATTTAATATGATGGAATACGACGAACCCTTTGTCTTTTCAATTTTACTTATATTCGATGCCCATGATATAATATCACGCTATCACATTGATATTGATACATTAAAAAATTTTTGTCGCGCTCTCACGGATGGTTATCAAAGTATGTAGAAACAGAAGAAAACTTTTTGATAAATGTATCTATATAGAATATCAAACTCCTTATCATAATGATTTTCATGGAGCTGATGTACTTCAAACGACACATTGTTTATTAATAAAAAGTAGTTTAATGAATGTATTTACGCAAATTGAAATAGCGGCCTTAGTAAGTTATAACAAATTATTTATTCATCAATTGTATCTTTTTTTTTTGTTCTATTATTATTAGTTGTTTTCAGCTGCAATTCATGATTATGAACATCCAGGTTTAAATAATGGTTATCTTGTTAAAACAAAAAATGATTTAGCTTTAATTTATAATGATTTTAGTGTATTAGGTAAAAGAAAACAAGAAAAGAAAAAACAAAAATATCTACAATATGTTTTGTTTTTCATATGAATACATGTCAATAGATTCTTTTAATATAATAGCTCATATGATTTTTATGGCACCTAATATGATTGAAAATGAATAGAATATACAAAATTTCTAGTCCTTTCACTCTATGACATTGATTGAAAAAAAAAGCGAATCGATAAAATGGTTTATTTTTTTTTTAGTTTAATTATTAGAAAACAAACGATTGATTAAAGATTAGTTATTATTTAAGACTTTTTAATAAGAAAACATTTCCAATTATTTGTAAATTTCGTAGATCAAGATTAAAACATATCCTATAAAATGATAAGAATACAGAACGAATAAATCATTGATAGTGATCTTCTTTCATATCAATGTCATCTTTCGACAGGAAAACTCAAAGCAACAACTCAAAGCAACAAGAAATAAAATGATGCATCTGTTCGATATGAAAAAAGAACCGATAAAAATAAAGTAAGCTCCCTGGAATGTTCTAAGTGATATGTAGTTCATCGAGAACCCATTTAATAATGATTTGACATCGAACTTCTTTACGATTTATATTTTAACAAGACTGTCTACTTACGGGAACATTCTTCCTTTCCAGTATTATTGAAGAACAACTTATCAGAAAATTTCGAGAGCTTCAGGCTAAAAAGGCAAAAGTGGTCATAGACTATAAGTTCTTGGACACTTTTCTACAGAAGATATTAAGACTGCAATGGCAAAAATATAGCCCTATTTTTCTCAGTCAAAATATTCCTCATAGAACTTGAAGCTTTTTTAAAAAGATATTTTAGGCTAGTTGAGTTCTCTGCTTTTGTTTTAATCTCCTTCCATCTGAATAAAAACATAAACATCTAGAGAAAACTCTCGAACAATATGTGTTTGTTTGTGAATTCTGGTACATCATATTTTAACAGTTTCTAGTATAAGTAGAAAAAACTTTTAGTTCAAGTTGATCTACTGTGGTTGAGAAATGAAGACGATTCTGTTGGAATTTTTTAGTAAAATAGCGGAATAGTATGTTTTCAAGAAAAATATTCAATCTTTTTCGGTTTTAATATATATTTTTTTGAACTAAATCTAATGCGTAGAGAATATTTCGAAGCGTATATTAACTAGAAAAATAAATTTAATATGGGAAACCTAAAAATTTCCAGTCGAAAAAAGTCGGTAGTGTTGTTCATAGTTTTCTAATTCTTTTGAGAACTACTCAATCTGTTAATACAGAAAGATAATATTTTACATTAAATATATTTCTCAATTATTCTCGAAAACAAAAACAATTATTTTATATAGTAGTCTTCAGTCAATGAAAGAATTTATTCAAGATTGAAAATGTTAATTCCGCATGTTTCTTTTTTAAAACTTCACTGATCTAAGTTTTAATAGAAAACTAATTTGAAATTTTTTCTTTTTTGTATATTAGAAAATCATCATGCAAGTTCAATATTCAAACTTTTACGTGATAAACGATATAATATTTTGTCCAATATGGATTCAAATGAATATCGTACATTTCGTTCATTAGTTATATCACTTGTTTTAGCAACTGATATGGCAAATCATGCATCATTAATTGAACGTATGTCAACATATTTCTTTTTTAAAGAAACGAATTCTACAACACCATCAGCTGATTCAAAAACTTTATTACAAACATTATTACATGCAGCTGATATATCAAATGCTGCTAAACCATGGACAATTTATATTCAATCAGCTGAAAGAATTATGGAAGAATTTTTTGTACAAGGTGATTTAGAAAAAATTCATTATGAAGATCATAAACCAACATTTGATAGAGAATCAACTAATATTGTACAATTACAAATTAGTTTTATAACACATATTGTTCATCCAACAGTTAGTTTGATTTTTCTTTTTCCTAATTAAAATTTTATATTTTTGTTTTCTTTTTCTTTTTTTTCATTAGTTTGATGTTTTATCAAAAGTTCTTCAAATTGATTCTCTTGATTATGTACAAAAAGAATCAACAGCAACAACAAATTTAAATAATTATACATTACCATGGCAATATGATTTACAATTAAATTTAGAAACTTGGAAACAAGTATTAAAAAATGATGATCTAAAAAAAATAATAGCAAATAAAAAACCATTAAAATTAAATCATAGTTATTTACAAGAATATGTTGACAAAGCAAAAACAGTTTTAAGAAAACGTTCACAACATGATCTTTTACTCCATTGTACGCTTTCATCATGATGAATTTTTTTGTTTATAATTTTCGTTTTTTTTTTTGTTTTGTTTTCTAGTCATACATATCTTTTTTTTTCTCTTTGTGTTTTATTATTATGATTATTTTTTTTTCTAACAAAGAAGAAGAAAAACAACAAGAATATATTTAATTGAAATTTTAAACAAAAATAAAGCAACTCGAGACTATTTCTTATCTAAATGAGATGGAAAAAAAAAGAATAGTTATTACACAAAGAGGTATATTTACCTTCTGTGATATTCATTTGTCTATTCTGATGCTTTAAGACGAAGCTAAAAAGTTGGTGAACTAATTTCTTTTAGTTAATGAGAGAAAAAATATTATTGTTATGCTTCTTATTTTTTTTTCTCTCTAGTACTCGAAGTTAACTATATTTTTTTGCCGAGTCTTTTTTTCATTTCCTCATTTTTATTTTTAAACTAATACATCGTATAACTAACTTTTGCTCATTTGGTAAATATTCTACAAAAAGATGAGTGTAAAAATATTTAACTTACATTCATGGTCTTCAACAACATTGTTCATATTTCTATTATGTTTTGTTGAACAGGTTCAAATCGTAAATATTAACGTTAAAAACCATTTGTTGTATCTTTATCTTATATGTATTTAGTCAAATGCCTACGCATATTGTCAATACTTTAAAGACAACGTACCGTGGCCTTCCTTCAAAGAGTTAAACATTCTTATGTCTATTAATGTAATTATTCTGTAAAACAACAATCGTTTTTTGTTTTAGGTGCCCAATTACTTGTTGTCCTCTGTCAAGACAAACACGAGAAAATACAACTTGTTGTAATCCACCAACACAACAAACAACAACAATTACAATATTTGGATACCACTGGTGGACTATGTAAATAATGTTATTTTTGATGTAGACATTTTTCTAAATTAAATTTTTTAATTTTAGTTTTCTTTGTGCTTTCTGTCTTATTGTTGCACTTACTTTATTAGCTAATATTAATAAGCATTTGCATATTTTAAAACGTTGGAAAAGCTTCAGTAAGTAACTATGTAGTATTGAAAGTTTTTTTCTATACTTTTATTTTCATTGTAGACTCAGTTGTTAGCCCTTCCGTGGCATATACAATCTCTGCAAATGATTCTAGCAATAATTCGGTACAGAAGTTTTCTGCTACAGATGATACAATTATTTTAGAACAACATCCACCATGTTATAAAGATGTTGTCCCAGCAACACAACCACCTTATGCATCAGTAAATCCACCGACAAAAACAGACTTGGAATAAATATTGTTTTTTCCATATAATGTATGTGCACAAAAACAAAAGAAAAACAAGCATTCAAAGACAGACAGAAACGAGAAGATTATTGCAATGCCAAAAAGAGAAAAAAAAACGAGAAAGAGAGAGAGAGACAGAATTATGTGTATGGGTGTTGTGTTGTGTTGTGTTGTATGTGTGTGTATAATATGATGAAATGCAATAATAAACAAGAAAAAAAAAGTTCTTTTTTTTTTTAAATTTTATCAGTTCATTGAGATTCAAATATGTGACTGTATTAAAATAGTTCAAGAATTAATTGGTGACGAAATATCTTCATCATCTTCGGATTGTATTGATTGTGAACAACTATCAGGTTGTTCTTCATTTTGTATTGTATCATCTTCATCAACATTTCTCTGTTGTAATGATGAATTTGTTGTTGATGTTGTTGTATGTGTTGATGAAACTGATGATGAACGACGTTGATTTATAATTGAATTATTTGTTTGACAATTATTTGTATTTGTTGGTAATAAACGTTGAAATAAATCCATAGTATGTTGTTGATGAAATGCTGCAGCTACAGCTGCTGCTGTTGCTGCTGCATTTGTTATTAATTGTGTTTGATTTGATGATGTTGATGATTGTATTGGATAATCATTTAATGATGTATCATCATCACCAGATAAATCTTCTAATGGCAAACCACGTTCATGTTTCGTTAAATGTCGTTCAAGATTAATTTGTTGAGCAAAACGACGATCACATAAATGACATGGAAATTTTTTTTCTCGATTATGAATATTTCGAATATGACGTTGAAGATTAGATGATATTGAAAATGATCGTTCACAATATTTGCAACGATATGGCTAAAATAAAGAAAAAAAAAATTTGATTTTTTTTTCTAATGACATTAAACAAAAAAGAATTTACTTGTTCGCCTGTATGTGTTCGTAAATGTCGTGTTAAATTCGCTGAACGTGGAAAAACTTTTCCACAATAAGAACATGTATATTTATCTTTATTATTTAAACGAGTATTAAAATATTGTAATTTATTTGTTTGTTGATGTTGTTGCCAATTATCCAATGGATTATTAATATTATTTGTTGCTGATGTTGTTGTTGTTGTTGTTGATGATGTTGGAGGATATGATGATATAGTTGTTGATTGTTGATGATAAAATGTATTTAAATGTTTAATCATGTCAAATTTAAAATTTGATTTTGTATTTTTAACATGATTTAATAATGAATCAACATCATATTTAGTTGTTGTTGAAAATTTTTGTTGATTTGCTATTTCATTATGTATTATTGAAGGAGATTTAATATCACGTTCAGGTGATGATGATTTTGATGTTATTGGTGATTGATCATAACGAGATTTTTTAACACTTAAATCAAGTGGAATATCATCATTATTAAAACGTTTTATTGTTTGTTCGTGTTTAGGACTCGTTGATATTGGTGTTGTTGATGAATTTGTTTTATCTTCAATTGAATTAACTGGTGATAAATCATTCGTATTTGTTGTTGGTGATGAAAATGGATGAGAAAAAAATGGTGATAATGTACCATTAAGAAATGGATTTATTGTTGCTAAACGTGGTAAATAAGGTAAAAGTGAATATGGAAAATTTGAATTCCATAACCAATTATTCATTTGTTCTTTATTTAAAGACATTGTTGGAAGAGTTGTTGGTTGAGGTGGTGGTGCTGAAGGTTGAGGGGGCGCTGCTTGTGTTGGAATTGATAAGGGTGATTTTGAAGAAGTATGATTAAATGAAGTTATATCTCCACAAAAACGTCTATACGAAAAGAAAAAAAAGCTTTGTGTGTTAAAGAAATCGAATAATTGACAAAAAAAAAATGTTTTTTTTTTTCTTACCGATGTTTATTAAGTGCAGCACTGTTCGAAAATGTTTGTCCACAAAATCTACATTTAACTTGTGTACGACAATCAGCATGCATTCGTTTATGTCGACAAAGATTTGAAAATTGTGTATAAGATTTAAAACAAACTTCACATTGAAATGGTTTTATTGATGAATGTATATGCATATGTTGTTTTAAACCACTTGTTGTAGCAAAAGATTTTCCACATTCTCGACAAGGATGATGATGATTATTTATTGAATTTGTATTTTGATTTGAATTTTCTAATTCAGAATCAGAATTTGAATATTGAATACTTGGTGTGTTATCGTCGTATGTTGGTGAAACCTATAAGATAATCAATAATGATAATTAAACATTTATTGATAATATAAAATAAGACTATTGCTGCTAATATTACAATATATGTTTACTTGTCTTCGAACTTCGTCTTCTTTTTCTATTGTCGGTGCTACTTGTCAAATTCAATCATCGATGTTAGAACGGATGTGATAAAGACGATGCCGATGCCGATAGTCAACAATCAGCTCAGCTCAACTCACTCATTCAATAAGAATAACATGAAAAGAATCTAAAATTAACTGAACAATCGCATTCTCTCTCTCTCTCGTCTTTTATATATACATATATATATGTATATGATTCCATCACGGAGGGACGGCGTCCCGTGTGTAATTATGTTTTTTCGTCCGTGCGTCGTATACACACACAGGTGAGACGCGAACGAGCATCAGGCGATATCGGCAACAAACAAAACAGATTCTTTATTAGTTTTCTCTTGATACATATTGCTCATTGTCACACACTTCTTCGCAAATTCTGACAAGACACTCGAAATTTTGATGACAATATATATGTATATAACATAAAAACGATGTAGGCGATAATCGGAGAGTAAAGGTGTGAAAGGCGGTCAGTTAGCTATTGTCAATCAACTCGTCTTCATTCACACCTCATTTTCAGAGCAAAGTAATTATCACTGAGTTTTTATGTATGAGCGTCTTGAAAACATGATGAGTCAAGTAGGACCACCTCAGGTGAGAGAACACATAAATTCGTGTTAATCCGCCTTCTTATTCAATAATAAAATCTAACAAATATGTTTTTATTATTTTTTTTCTCATAAAACAAAATTTGTTCAAACATTTTTCAATGATTTAATTTTTAGCCAAAGGCCAATTTTCATTGTTCAATGTTCAATTATTTGCATCTTGTTTTTTTTTTTTTCTAAAGGTTGTCCAATATCAAACAAATGATATGTGATGCGATGGACAATTTAGATTCTTTTTTTTTGCGCCAGAAAACAGACTTTTATGAACATCGGATATTTTTTCAAATGATGATAATGCAAATATATAGATTGACTTCATGCGGCACTGTTCAAAAGCATATATATATATATGTACACACCTCTGTGCCGTAAGGGTCAATGACCTGACTCGTCCGAGAATATCAAAAAAAACAACACACACAACGAATATGTCCAACCATCAAAGTCAACATATTGGTAGTTAGGATGATATTTGACACTTGAAATGGTGGTTGGTCACTCGATCAAAATGTAATAATCCATCCATACACCTTTTCTTTATATAGAGATGTATTGTTAAAATCGATCAATCACTCTTTTTCTTTTTTTTTTACTAACTTACATATATATATATATACACACGACACTCATTTTTCATTTGGTTCGAATCGATGAGCAGGAGGAGCTCTTGTCGTCGCATGGTACTATGCAGACGATTAATCGAAGAATTTTTTTTTCGAGTAATAACAATCATACTATACACACGCATGAGATGAAAAACGGGAACTCTCTCATTCATATTTGATCACCATTAGTGTCAACTCACTCAATACGTGGGATGTCAATATAACAAAAAAAAAAAAGAAGGAGAAGGACGGAACACGAACATACTATAATTTCTATCCAATTGGAATAAAATAAAAATATTCCATACCTGCATTATGTATATTTATTAATCCATCTGTCAAAAAAAGATAACCATCTTTGTTCAAAATGACTATGTTACAAATGAAATAAAGACACTTCTTTCTATGGTATATATAAGACATTTTTTTCCCTAGTTCATTCTAATTTCTATTGGTTATATTGGTAAATCCGCTGATAATTGTCTCGTGTTCTATTGTCGACAAGACAAGCTTTTAAAAGATTTTTTCTTCGTATATGTCCACCCCTTCTTCATCAAACATGCAAACGGGTTTTCTTCTGTTTTTCTTTTTTAATGATAAAACTTCTTTTTTTCTTTTTTTTTTATTCTAATGTACTTACTTTATTTGCATTCCAAATTGTATGTGTATCAGCACTTTCTTGATCTTTGGTCACTTCGTCTTGTTGTTGATCGTGAGGATAAATACTAAAAAAAATATTCTTGTATCATCTTATTTGATCTATGTGTATATTGTATAATTAAAACCAAATGAAAAACATTTCTTTAAAACAAAAAAAAATGGGATAAGAAGAGAATACGATCGAAAGTTTTTCTTTTTTCTTTTTGCTTCTTCTCACTATCGCATTCGTCCAATGACATGGATTCTCAATCGAATATAAACGACATTTTTCTTTGTTTTTTTTGTCTATTATATTTTCAAACGTAAAACAGATGTTGCTACTGGTTTTCTTTTCGCCTTTATGAAGAAGAAAAAGAAGACGAACTTTGATGTGTCAAAAATGTGTCTCATTCCATATGTTTTTTTTTGAAACAGAAAAAAAAAGAGAAAAAGAAGATGTTCAAACACGCTATGAACTAGACCAGTAAATTATCGAACACGACAGTAACGATCTACGCATCATAGACTATATATTCTCTTATCATATCTTTTCAAAATGAACTTCAGGTTATTAAACAAAAAGGCATAAATCTTTTTAACGTATAGGTAGTCATGTTTATCGAACTAGTTCTCATCCACATACATATACACACAGCTCATTAGTATTGAACTCTTCGGGACGGGTTTTTCAAAGGAAAGATATCAACATGTCAGCATATGTGCTCACATAAGTGAACGACAGATAATGATAAAGTGTGTTTGGTGTCGCTCTCTC
>CAJNOP010000024.1:2188938-2203002 GCA_905250075.1 Rotaria sp. Silwood1
TTCTGCTGGTTGATGATCAATTGGTGAACTTGTTCTTCGATCTGACTTCGTATAATTAAGAAATGAATTTGCTGAAAATAAATGATGACTGAATGGTGTTGTTTTAGTATTTGTATTTGAATTGAAATCTACTAGGTACAAAAAAAACAAAGATGAGTACGAAAATTGATAAGAAAAACAAGAGAGAGAGAGAGAAGAGATGAAATGTTCTTATCAAGAAGTCAAGCATTCAGTGAATATATTGATAGCATGACCTGGATGTCAAGTGTATGTGTGTGTGTGTGAGAGAGAGAGAAAGAAATTTTTTTTTCTTTTTTTTTTTTCATCGAAAACATGATACCTGTTCGAATCGTTTCAACGACAATACGAGTGTTCATTGCGCATACAGCTTACATTCGACGATTTTGTCGATAAGAATTTCTTTTAAGTCTAGAATAAGAGAGAAACAAAAAAAAAAGAGAAGTATGTGCTTTTTTCTTTGGTTCATAACCAATCAAAATACAACGATGTCACAAAAGTGTCTCTCTGGCTCATCCTTCCGTCGAATACTATTCGTTAAAATCATCGACATTTTTCTCGTTCTTCTTTTCTGCTTTTTTTTCTCCTTCTTTGCTTTACCATTATATGTTTATGTGGAAGACTTTTCTTTTTTTCTCTGGTTGCTAAGAATAAAAATAATATATATATATATGAAAAGGAGGAAAATGATGATGAAGGATGGGCGTATATGCGTTTTTTGTCAAAATAGAGAACGAGTGAGACGAGAAAAAAACCGAGCAGAAAACTTGGTTTTTCCGTTTCCGCTTTCCTGATGGACATACACACCTGCTAGGGAGGGAAGCAAAAAGAGAGAGAAGGCTCACTTTGATGTATGTGTAGTGAACAAACATTAACAATAACGATGTCACCGTCGTCATCATCATCATCATTATTTCTTTTTTTTTATCCTCTCTCTCTCTCTCTCGTCCTTTCTCGGCCTTTTTGCTTTTGCTACAACAATGCCACATCACCGCCAGCTGGTACTTTAGCTCAGCGGCTAGTCAAGCTCTATGATAAATCTTCTATTTCCCATTTGGGAGCTTCCTTCCCAATGTGCATATATGCGCAAAGGGATGAGAACATAACGATAGAGACAAAGAAAGACACTTAATATATTTTGACACTATTGTCTATCTCACCGTGCGTTCACGTTCACAGAATGAAAATGAGAATAGAGATCACCATCATCATCATACTATATGATGATCGATAGCAGTCGACAATGAACGATGAAAAAAAGAAGAAGAAAAAAACCTATTTAGATGCGCGTGTGCGCTTGGGTAATAACGTATAGATTGTTGTTGCCGGTATGGATCCCCAAAGAGCTCATCATCTCGATTACGGAAACGATGAAAATGATTAAAATTCATCGACCGTAGATATCATAGATCATCCGTCAAAAGAATAGAGACATAAAAAGTGAGAAAAAAAAATCTCTAGGTAGCTAATTTGACAAGAGACTCTTGAGGAAGTCGAAAAAAATCGGAAATAAGAGTTTTTGTTATCTACATTTTGCATACACACGCGTTATAAGCAAACTTTAAGTGGAGAAGAGAAGACAGTCTACTAGTCGTTGTCGTCGTCTTTTTTTCACGCGCTATGATATGAGCCTCTTATATTTTTATTTCTCTTTCTCTCTCTCTCTCTCTCTCTCCCTTTCGATGATTGATTTGATTCAAACGAAGAGGAGGTGAGTGGTTGCAACCGTACAACTGCTCTCTCTTTATATATATATATATGTCTCCGAACACACTACCCCTAGTGTCAATAACTAATGATTATGTCAATAGACAGAGTTGAGTTGTTATTGAAAAAAATACATCAATGAAAGATTCATTTGTATTCAATAAAGTATATATTGCATCTTGTTGATGAGTTAAAGACTTAAAACGAAAAAAAAAGAAACCTTTATTGGTTTAGCAAGAGTGAGAGAACGATAAGAAAAAAAAATCGACGCTTTTTAAAAAAAATAACAATAACATAGAAAGAGACACTACCTTATCAAAATATCACTATGTCACAAAATCGTTTGTAACAATGAAGCATAAGTGAGAGAAATCGAATAAAAAAAAAGCGATCCAATTGATTTCCTGTGTCACTCTAAAAAGGAAATGGACACCGTCAAAAAGCTTGAGGCACCGTTTTGTACGTTTATGCTAGAGGAAACGTTCGTTTTTTTTCTTCTCGTTGTTGTTTTTGTTGACATGTGATTAGACAAAGAATTTTTACCTTTACATCAAATTAGCATATGTATATCACCTTGTTGTTTTTTCACATCATGACCCCTTTTCTTTCGCTTACCTGAGTATATATATATATATGTATATTTATTGCTAGTATTGCACTTGAACAACAAAATCGTAGTATGTTATTGCAGTTGTTACAAGCTTTTTTTTTTATGCGTGTATATATGTGATTAAGAGACCGGGACTGGTGATGGTGTTCGGGAAAAGAAAAAGAGAAAGAAAAACCTCTTTTTTCTCTTCTTTCTCGCTCTCTTTCTGTTTTTCGATCGTATTTGATTGATGCGATATTTGACGACGACGTCCTATCTCTCTCTTCTTTTTCTTGTCGGTGGGATTCTATTTGCTCGCTAAATGCACACTCGACGAATTGTGATTCGACGAAGAGAGAACGAGACAAGATAATTACGTACACTATTGGAACAAGTGTGGCTTAGTTTCTATACTACGTCATCAATCATAATAATTAATAATAATATTAATTTATCTAATATGAACAGCGATGTTCTAACTTTACCAAGATTGTGGTGAGACGACTAACTGAAAAGGTAGATTTACGAAAAATCAAGAGAGTCGATACTTAATGCGAGCAACAAAAAACTACGAAAATCAGTTAGTTTTATTAAAGAGAAAACGAAAATTTTCCAAAATTGGAAAAAGAAAAGTTAACCATAAGTAAGAAATTCGAAAAAATTTTATTCATTTCAACTTTTTTTCGGATACCATAATAATCATGTTCTTGTCTTTAAAACGATTTATTAATGGCTTCTTTTGATGTTGAATAAAAAGAAAAATGATTGATGTATTTTGATAAGAAAATGATCACACCAATTGTCTATTAAGTCTTAATAAGTGAATATAAATACAAATAATACTTTATGATATTTGAATGATATGAGAAGCTGCTAGACTATATCAGAACAAAACGACGGACGAGAGAGAAGAACAAGGAGGAGAAGGGACGAGTGGGGAAATCATTTTTTGCTTCCACTATTACCATCACACAAAAAATAACACTCGCTGAATGAATGAGTAGTAAAAACCAAGCGCATAAGAGAGAGAAAATGAAGCAGGACGACGAGAATTGAGGAGGAGGAGGCAACTACCGTTTGTCAAGATCTTAGTGATCTTTTCTCTCTCTCTCTCCCTCTCTCTCCCTTCTATCGATCGGTAGCCGAAACCATCTTCCCGACGAACGGGAAGAGAGAGAGAGAAGAGAAGAGAATAAACTGATAACCGAGCAAGTAAAGTAAAAAAAAAATCGTTGAGAAGTGAAGATGTCATTCGATCTTAATGATTTTACTCTCTTTCTGAGAGCTTGAACACACGGTGATGACGACGGACGCACACACACACACACACACACACACACACACACGAGAGAGCACCTTATCAATAATAGAAAATAAATAGTAAAGAGAAATAGAGCAGACCAGACAAATTTTAGTTGACCGAAGACGATGAAAAAAAAAAGAAAAAACGTTCCTATATTCCATCTATCCATCCAATCTATCATGTCACATCTTCAATATATAAATATTTGAAAGGCACGTTTTCTTCATTTTCAAGATGATGAGTGGAAATAGTAGAAGAATAAGAAGAAGAAAAAAAAAGAAAAGAAATTGTCAAAATCGAATTAGAATCACGCGATAAACAGGAAATATTTAATATAGCAACCAAAACGAACGAAGAATTCAAGTAGCGAAGCATATAAACACACAAGAGACAATTTGTTCTGTGTTTTGGTTTAGTTTTAACTTTGGAAGATTAATCGAAACATGCAAGCTATGTGCATCAGGGAAATCGTCTCGATCTATGTTAACAACTTTTTCTTTTCCATGCCGCACCATGTATATAAATATATAAACTAATGAGCGCATATACTTAAACTAATATTGAATGTTAGAAAAAAAGAAGAATTGTAGTTGTAGTCGTCACCGTCTGTGTAAATTTGTTCATTTTCACAGTCAACTCAATGGTGACACCTGAAGTTTGCTTGATGATGTTTGTCTCGAAAACGATAGATATCTTGTTTTTCTTTTCTCTTCTTTTTGGTTTTTTTTTTGAAAAAAAAGACATTTGGTCGCAATTAGTTGAGAACGATTGTATGTTTGCTTCAATGCGCTTTCTCATCTTTTTGTTCTGCTTCTTGACTTTCTTTTTCACCTGCCCGTCTTTTCTTTTTTTTTCTTTCTTCATCGATGGATAATAATGATGCACACACACACATACACATACACAGGAAAACTCTTCTTTCTTTTTGGCCGGCATAAAAGTGTCATTGATTGTTCATCATCAGTGTGCATGTGTGTTTACTACTCAGGCAGTAACTGTGAATTATTTAGTATATGTCCATATAGTAAGCGTGCGCGTGAGCGAACGAGAGAGAGAGCGCGCGCGCACTTCTTCGTAGTCAATTGAGTGTTCACGTTTGAAGATGGTCGTATGTGAGAAAAAGGAAACGATTAGAGACAATTGACGAATCAACGTTGTATTGATGCTTATCGCTCGTTCGTCTAGGTTCTCTTAGTCTCAAATCATGTCTAGTTCGTTGATTATATCTCGAACAAAATGAGACTTTTAATATCTACCTATCATAATCGTTTGTTGTTTCTAATTTCAAATGTCTTCGTTTGTATTAAAATGTGCATGCGCGCGTCGTGCAACACAACACATAAGAAAAAAGTGACGCAATTCATTCGTATATTGCCGCCATCAGTGATTATCACTGATACCTAAATACGTTCTCATATTCAGAATTTTCTTCATTTTTTTTTGAAGTCATCATGATGCCGAGTCGGTTGAACAAGAGAAAAGGCGTGAATCTATCAAACAAGTTGACACCTAATTACTTGACAAAAAAAAGAGAGCAAATCTCCGTAAGAAGCAGATTGTTCACACACAAACTAATATTTCAAGAGATTGGATAGACGAAAAGCAGTTCATGATGAAGTAATTTGATTTTTCTTTTTTTTTGTTTCTTCTTTTTGATGGATTAATCGAAGTGTTATACTACTTGAAACAAAATCAGCATCACTTCAAATCATTGTTTTGTAAACTTTCTTTTTTTTTTTGTCTTTTATATTTTGATAACAAGTTTAATGAAAATAATGATTGAAATAATTATTCGTTTAAAATTTCAAGTGTTGAGAAAAATATTTTCATATAAAATAAAAATAAAAACAATCCGATATTTTTATATGAAATATTTTCTAAATAGAATATATATATATATGTATTTATTAAGTTTTCTATACAACAGATATTGTTATAAAAGAAAAGAGAAGAATTTAAGGTCAAGTATTATATGAAGAGTTTATAGACAGACAATGAATGAGAAAAATCGATGATGCCAATGATGACTGAATAAGGTGAGAAAGAAAGATCAGAAGATGGATTATAGCTAAAAGAAAGTACTTAAAAAAAACCACATGATTAACGATTAATTGAAGAATAAAAATATAGTTAAATCATTATGATAAAATAGTAGTAGATCTTTGAAATTTTAATGGAATATACAATAGAAAAGAATTTATACGTATGATAGATCATTGAGTAAAATGAATAAGTGTTTGTCTACTAACCGGAAATAAGTAAGAGCAAAGTGTAAAACATTGTGAACAGATGGTACTCTATCAAAAAATAGTGTATCTAACAGACGTTATGTCAATATTCAAAGAAGAGAAAACATATCTCTATGAGATATATCAGTTTGTAATCTGAGAGATTAAATTAAACTATTCGAATTTGATTTATTTACAGTAGAGGAAAAAGTATTGAAAAAGTTTTTTTTTTCTAAGAGATAGAAAATATAAATGATTAATCTACATTTTTATATGATAATTAAAGTGTCAGTAATTCAAAATTTGAATAATCTAATTCTTTTCGGATTTTTTGCATTCGCGGTGACTAGTGCAACAGACATCAATCACTTCTGTCAGTTTTACTCAGCCACGAGAAAAAGCACTAAACAACAAGACTTCGGTTGTTTTAGAACATTCTAAAGTCTTTCTTGAAATTTACAGTTGAGAGTATTCTATATAGTGTAGTTTTTGATTTTTGCGAAGATAAAACTTCATATGATAGGTAGTGATGCATTGATTTCCATACGCATCATATGATCAATATAAAAGACAAAGTGCGAATTAATCAATTTATAACTTTAGGAAATAGTCAAGATCATTGTTTGTAAGCTTACAGAGATTTTTAATAGTGTATTGAGACCTTTTGTAGATATAATGGATAGATAAGGGAGATTTCTCTGTCAGCTAAATTAAGTAAAACAAAAAATAATGATCGAATAACAAGAAGGTAAACATAAAATAGAAAAGATTTCTGTTCAAAATATAGAAATGAATACGCAGGATCATTTTTCTGACAATCAGTAATTCTGAAAAACAACTATAGTCTGCGAGAATTTTTTCACTTAAGGTATAATAAGACTACACGACACGTGGATTCCAAATTTTAGCTCTAAAAACGCTGTGCTAGCAAATTTTTATTGCCATGGATGAATAAAATGTGTCAAGTTTCCTGACAAAATGTTGTTGCTGACATAGTGAAACAATGTTTTTCAAATAACTCTGAAGATCAGGTTAAAAAAAGTTTTAAAAAATGTATGAAAACTCAAATACACCGCTAGAATCAAGTCTTGCTAATCACAATATTTCCTGAAATTTTTTTTTTTTTACTTTATAGTTAAGACAAAAATTACACATGATTTTTGCAAAATATTATCGTATTGTTGAGAAAATCGATACTTTGGACATGATATCAAAATGTCATTATTCCAAATTTATATACAGAGATTTAGAGTTTACAATTTGATGTAGATTTTTTTTCTATTGATTCTGAATATGAAGTGTTTTTTTTCTCTGTAGATGAAGTTCTAACAGTTGAAATCATTGAATACAATTCCATATATGTGATGTTTAGCTAGCATATCGAAAAAAATCACTTCTCTCATTTGTAAAAATCATGTACAAATTTTTTTCTTGACTATACAACAAATAAATTCAAACAAAGATAATCGCTAGAAAAACTGTTTTCTGTCCAATCATAACAAAAAAATATTACCCAAATCTTGTGTTGCCACTGTTTTTCTTTAAACGTTTGATAAAATACTTGATCAAGTTAACATAAGAATGGTTTATTATTTTTTTGCATGTGCGTTTCAAATCAACAACAATTTATTCATATAAAAAATACATGCTGCGTTACTCAAACGAGAAAAAAAAAGAGCATCAAAACTATACAAATAGAAAAGCAAA
Organism: Rotaria sp. Silwood1; assembly: GCA_905250075.1. Taxonomy (NCBI): domain Eukaryota; kingdom Metazoa; phylum Rotifera; class Eurotatoria; order Philodinida; family Philodinidae; genus Rotaria; species Rotaria sp. Silwood1. Next base: position 2,196,491 of record CAJNOP010000024.1, read on the forward strand.
AACGATAATATAAAAAATGTTTTAATCTGTATTAAGAATTAAGCAAACACCTTGTAAAATCCATTTACTAATATGTTCATGTGTTGCTAAATCAGCTTCAAAAACGAGACCAACACCCATTGCATTTCGTCGATCACTTGTTACATATACTGGACATCGAAAAGTATTCTAAACAACAAAAAAAGAAAAACAAAAATAATTAAAATTTATATCTTCAATGTAAAATAAAAATCTTGTTTTGTTCTTTTATACTTGAAGTTTAAGTTTATGGGATTCAATTGGAATAACTTTCATAACTGGTAATTCTTGTATAAGTACTTTTGGTTTTTGTCTTGTTAAACAACTTCTATGTACATCCCATGATGCACCTTCAAGATAAAGACCAGTAACAAAACAACCTTGATGAGCACGTTCATTAACATCTTCTAGTGTTTCCCATTGAGTAACTTGTGTATATAATGTTGATTTATCTAATGGCCAACCATTTTTTCTACATGTTGCTTGTACAAGTGCAGTTAAATATGATTCTGGTATATGAAGACCAGATAACCAAACAACATTTGGTTCACCATTATCAATCTAAATAGAAAAATTTCTTATTTATATCAAAAACAAAAAACAAAAAAAAAAATTACCCATCCACTATAAAGTTGATTACGACGAAGAAAATGATCCATCCAATTTGCAAGATTTTTCTTTGTTGCTGGTGTTAAACGTCTCCACATTGGTGGTAATTGTCCATTATAAAGTGCTCGAGATAGATCATCTAATTCATTTGACATTCCAACTTCACCTTTTAATGCTCGTCGTAATGTTGTTAAAGATTTTGACATTGTCGTTGTTAAATTATTAAAACGATCAAGTTCTTGTAATAAAACAACAGATGTTGGTAATATATTTGCACCACCAAATTGTTTCCAAACTTTGCTTGTATCATATGGTCCTGGTATACGTTTTAATATATCAGCTGCTGTATTATCAATATATTCATCACGACTCATTCCACCACTTGCTTCACCTATAATTTTTGTTATAAAGAAAATATTTTTATCAATGAAATATATAGCATCAATATCAAAACTTATAAAGCAAAACACAACAAGAATGAAATTATATCTTTTTTTTTTGTTTTTTACATATTATTTTTATCTAGTTGATGTAAGACCTTAGATCTTCTATTGTGATCAATTTATTTTCATAGGTTCTAATGAAAAAGAGTTTTCAAAAAGGTTACAATTCTATTTAATTTTAATGCTAATAAAATTTCTTTATTTTAGTCAAGAAAATAAATCTAACCTGATTGAGGTTGTAATTCAATTAATTGTTCCCACATATCTCTTGCTGATTTTGTATAATAACCAATTTCAGCATTTGGATGTAAACCAAATACTTCTGGTGTATTTGTTAATGGTAATGATTCGATGTATTCTATAAAATAGAATATACAAAAAAAAAACATGTATAGAAAATAAATTTTCACAAAAAAAAAATAGAAGAATAATTATAACAATAAATAGGTGAAAACAATAAATAAAAAATAAAAAAACACGTAAAGTGAATAGAATACAACGATATGTATTACTTTTTGATAATTTATGCAATCTTCCTGTTTAATAATGTGAATAAAATGGTGTTTGAAGAAAAAGAGAAAAATAAAAGATTTGTGGATAGAAGTTCAATATCTCAATCATGCAAAGAATCCTTTTTCTGTGTTTTGGTGTTTTTTTTTGTGATTGTTACTTACGTTTTGATGCTTCTAGAATAATTAAATATACAATGATATTAAAATCGTAAAACGAACAAGTTAATTACAAATTTCATCTCTCTATTTTTTATTCTAATAGATGATTGATAATGCACATCGGACTAAATGTAAATGCAATATGCAGGATATCAAAAATAAAGAATTTAGTCCTCGATTGCGTTGATTTCCTTTCAGATGGCCAAGCTTTGATCGAGAATTGAAAATATTCTCTGTAGCGATTTTTTAAACAATCAAATTTTCTTTGTGAGTGAAAGTTCAATTACAACGTCCTTATTTGATACTTAAAAAAAATGTAGAATTACGTTCTCTACAATACTGCAACTGGTAAACTATCGTTAAAGCTAGTCGGATTGAAATTCAAAAAACTTCAATCGAATGAGTCTGAGTTCCCAAATATAGTTTTGTAGAACTTGAAATTCTCCATCATTTGATATATATATATATAAATGAATAGAACACAACTGAATAATTGCATTTATGATAAGTCCGATTCATTGCGCTAGCTATTTATACAATCCCTGAAGGATTAAAATATGAGACACGATGAAACTGTTGGTATTGTAAACAGAGTGAATTGATCAATATATGTTTCAATTTATGAATCCCTACCTATTGTTAATGTATATCGATGATGAAAGATATTAATCGTAATATATTGCAGTGAGTGTAAAAGACAAGTAAACGACAATTATCAGATTAATCTCGCAGTTATCTCTAACGATGAGAGGGATTTTCTAAATTTCTACCATCTATACTTCAACATTCCTTTTAGATCATCGTGTTTCACAAAAAAGAAAACAATAATATCCCCTTTCATATACCTAATGCAGTTTCTTTAATTGGTAGTCCACCAGGTGGTGCTTGTTCTTGATTAGCTGTTGGAATATAATAAGCAACCTCCTCTGTACGATGGAAATAGAATGGTTGAAATGTATCAAATATAAAATCTCCCATATATTCATCCATATATGTACGTAAAACACGTCGATCAAAATCATCAATAGCACGACCACCGTACATAACCTTTGAAGAAAAAGAAAACAAAAATATATAAATGAAACAAAGAAATCAATTTCAACTTACTTCACCAATTAAATATTTTAATGAACCCCATGGAAGTTTTGGATCATTATTGACAACAGCTTTACTTAAATATGTATCAAGAATTTGCATGCAAACACGAAAATCTGATTCATTAAAATCATATGAAACATTCCAACCAATTTTATCATATTTTCGACGTTCTTGTACAACAGCATGAAAAAATGCCAAAACAAATACCAATGATTGAAATGCATCACTTGGACAATCATTAAATGCTTGACCAGGAATTTTAAAGTATGTATTACGTAAATTAAGTTTTAAGCCATTTGGTGGTTCAGTAACAACTTTAAGTGAACGTTGTAATATACCAATAGGAAATTTTGGTGTTGGTTCAGTTGTTAACCATAAACGAAAGTCTGGATGTGGTTTAGATAATTTATCTAAATGTTTTTCTAATTCAACTAACCATTTAACTAATAAATGACAATTTTGTAACATTAACCAATAACCACGACTAACAGCTTGTTCCATTAGATTAATAGCAATCTAAATTAATTATTTATTTTGAATTGAAAACATTTTTCTAGTCTTATTGTTAATTAAGATTTTTTACTGTAAATTGAACAGAAAGAAATAATATCCTAAATCAATCTGTCTACATTTATTAATACTCTGGAAAAATCGATGTTTTATTTGAATTTATTTGTTTTATTTATTCTACTGCATAAATAGCAGAGATAGGACTAGTTCGGTTCATGACCCGAATCGAACTTATCTCTCTGATTAGAATCTCATGTTGCCTTTTCAGAACTTTACCAAACTTATATCCGTAATTGACTTCTTTTTAGAATTAAGAAAAGCAAAATCTAAATTTAGTTTTATTTAAAACCCTATGAGAACACTTCCATTTTGGCGTGATATTTTGCTCATATGAAGGGATGTGGGTGTCTGATATAATTTCAAACGTGTTCGGGTTTTTGACCTTCTCTTCTGGAGTTATGACTATCTTTGACTTCATGCATAGTCATATCGGTGGAATGAGATTTCGTCTAAAGATCGGTTTATCTTCACGAGATATTGAACTTTGAAAGTCAAGCTTTTGTGTGAATAAGTAGTTGAAAAATAGCGGTTATTTGAAAGTCTAATATCTTCTGAATACAAAATTTGTTTTTTTGTGAAAATTTCAACTTGAAATTACGTTATTTAATTTCTTCGAAAAAGCCCAAAATAGTCATAACTCGAGAAGAGAAGACCAAACAATCTAATCCTTTGAAATTATATAAGTCTCATTACGGCCTACATATAGGCAAACTATCCCATTCAAAGCACTGTTGTACTTGATGAAGTTCATTTGAATGAAGAAAAAGTTTTTTAATTTCTACCTTTTCTTGTCCTTGACCCATAGCTAATAATTTAACTTTTCCAACACCAAATTCAGTACGTTCAGCTAATTTAAGTAAATCAGTTGTTGGATCACTACCAGGACTTAAAATAAATATAATTGGTGATAATGGTGTACTTTGTTCCCAAATAGCTTCAAAATGAATAACAGGTGGTGTAACAAATTGATCACCCATAATTTTTGTAACATATTGTGTTATAGCTAAATAAATACGATCAACACGAAAACATCTTAATAACATTAAATTTTGAAATGCAGAACAACGTTGACCATATTCCATTGGAAAATGTTCTTCTTGTTCTGGTGAATCACTATCGAACCACTAGAAAAAAAACAAAAGAAAAATAAATTTTCTTTTGTACTTTTTTTTTGTCTGTAAACAAAAAAAAAGAAAAGAATTCAAATTTAACCTTTTTCCAAGCATGTTCATTATGTTCAATATCATCAAGTAGAGTAGCAAATTGACTAAAATCTCTTGATAATCGAACACAATCTTCCCATGTTTGATCTTGTATCCATAAAAATGGTTTTTTACGTTTTGATTTTTCTAATGATAAATTTCCTTTAATAAAAAAATCTAATTCATCTTGTGTTAAATTTTCACGATCTTGTTCAAGTTTTATTGTTATATCAAATGAAAATAATAATTTATGTTTTTCAAATATACCCGTACAACCATAACTATATACATTTAATGTTAATGTATTCATAATATTTTTTAAACGACGTTCAAGATTTGCATCTGGTATTGATTTACGTAAAGAAAATTCAAATACATCAAGATAACTTGTTAAGGAATATTGATACATTGTATTAATAAGAGACATTTCTGAAAGTACAAAAAATAGAATAGCACCACGTTTAGCAGCTGGACGATAACCATCACGAAGTTTTTCAATATCTTTTGATGTTTTTGAAGCCAAACGTAGTCTGAAGAAAAAAAAACAAATTTAATTTAGAAATAAGAGAATTATTGAAGATTAAAGATTAAAAGTTGATTATTTCTTTCAAAAATAAAATTCATTGGATGCACGTCCAAAATCTTCGCACATAACAAATTTCGTTTAGAATGATTTAAGACTTTTGTTAGCGTTTAAAAAAAAAGAGTTCTAATAATTTTCTTAAGATTATCTAACGTAATAAATTCTTCTATTCATTAAAACTTACTTTTCATTAACTTCATCAGCTTTAGATTTTGTTTCCTCTAATGTTGATATTAATTCAACATTATCTAACATATTACCAGTTGAATTAGCTAATTCACGTAAAAGTGCATCTTCAAGATCTTTTAATAATTTTTTATTTATTGACATTTCTTGTATAAGACGTTCACGTTGTTCTTCTAATTCTCTTCGTTCATTTTTAACAATAACAGCAAGTAATTGATCTTCAAGACCTTTTAATGTAACTGTATAATTAATAACCATTGATTTTCCAAAATGTGCTGGTGTTAAACGTGGATTTGGTAATTTTGATGTTAAATAAAGACGAAATGATGGATCATAATCAACTTCTTTATCACCTAAAACAACAAATTGTCGTCCTTCAACACCTAGAAAATACAAAATAAAAAAAACAACAACATAAAATAATTTTATTTCAATACAAAATAAAAAAAAAGAATTTCTAACCTCGAACATTTTTTTCTAAAACATTATCAATAACAGGATCAAAATATTCATCACAATCTTGAAATAATATTGGAAAACCATATTTAATTGACATTTCCAAATGTTTTAAAAAATCGCTATCATGAAATGTTAAAATTTTTAAATTATTTTTTTCTTCACGTTTTTTTATCCATTTTAATGCTTGTTGTTGAGGATCAATACAATATGGAAAACGACTTGCTTGTGTTGTTAATATACCATTTTGTGTAGATAATTCATCAGGTGGTAAACCTTCACTTGACCATTTTGATATTTCAACATCACTTGTTAATAATTCATCTAAACGTAATGGTTGAGATAATGGTACTTCTTTTTCTACTAAATCTTTTTCCCATAATTCACGTAATAATTCATGACGAAATTCAAATGTAAATGCACCAACATATGCAAGAAATGATGCACTTATTAATGTATCACCAAGTAAACGACGTAATTTATGTTTTAATTCTTCTAAATCATTATTCCAACTAAAAGAAAGTAATGTTTGATTTTGTTTAGAAATTTTAAATAGAATAATATTACCGTTGTTTTTCAGATGATAAACCAGAAATAAGTTTGTCAGCAGCTAAAAAACAAAAAAAAAGCCAGTATTATTTATGAAGTTTAAATGAAGTTAAAATTTGGATTTCTT
>CAJNOP010000024.1:2203012-2285204 GCA_905250075.1 Rotaria sp. Silwood1
AAATAAAGAACTAACGACTAAATTCTAAACATAGAAAATCTGATTTGATTTAATCATACCGATTTTTCGTCTTTCCATAATAGCTGTTTCTTCTTCAATAACTCGTTTTTTTTCCATAGCTTCATCATAAGTTTTATTTAAATCTGCTAATGTTTTTTGTAAATCACTAATTTGTTGTTGAGTACTATTTAATTCATCTGTTGCTCGTTTTGCTTCTGCTTGTAATCGCTTTAAAAAAAAGAAAAGAAAAACACAATAGAAAACATTAATCTATTTTTAAAAACTAAATAAATCAAAATAAAATTTACTATGACTAAATCAGATTTTGGTTTAACAACACGATAAACTCGAACACAATTTAAAACATTTAGTGAATATTTAAGCATTCCAGCACCAGCTTGTGATTTCTTTTTCATTAATTCAATTAAATATTCACTTTTTTTATCGGGATCTGGTACAACATGATTAACTTCTTTTAGAAGATTTTCTTCAAGCGTTTCAAGTACTGTACGTAATTTTCTTTCTGTTGTTTGCGATAATTTTTCAATAGGAACTTCAAGTAATTGTTTTAAAAATCCAACATCTTTAACAAACAAAAAAAAAGAACATAAATTATAAAAAAAAAGAAGTTTCTTTGAAAACAAAAGGAATTTTACCAGCCATCATTGCTTGACATTCAGCCCATGTATCAGCACTTAGTGGTCGTAAAATAGCAAGAACTGAACGACAAACAGTAGCTACAGGAACAGCTGGTTGTTTAAAACCTCTAGATACAGACACAAAAAAAAATTTTTTTTTACAAAGAATAAAAATAAAAATAATTCTTTTACCGAATTTCTGCTACTTGATTATTTGTTATTTCTTTAACAGCTTTTCGAGCTTCTTCTAATGCTGGTAAAGCAGCAGCTAATTCAATATCAGCTTCTCCCTAATCAAATGAAATTCTTATATATGAATAAAAAAATTCGAAACATTCTAAAAATACCTTTTTCACATTAATTTCAGCTTGTTTGACATCAAGTTGTTTTTTCTTTTCGATTGCTTCACCTTCCATTTCACGTGCTGATATTGTTTTTTCAGATATTTCAGCAAGTAATTTTTGACATTCTTCAGAACGTTTTGCTACTTCTTTTCGTTGTACTTGTAAACGTGCATCAAGTTCTTTTAATTCAATTTGAGCTTCATCTATTTTTTCTAAACCACCAGCAAGACGTTGTTGCTAAATAAATTGAAATATATTTTTGGAAATCAATGTATATACTATTCATTCCAGAACATTATATACTGTATTGTTTTTTTTGAATAACTTTTGATAGGAACTTGATAAAAGACTTGTAGTTTTTAGCATTCAAGAGAAAAAAAATCAGGGATCATCGAAAGCAATATTCTGAAGCTATTTTCGTTTAAATTTAGACTTTTAATAGGACTAATCAATGGAAAAGATTTTTCTCTTTTGATCTACACAAGGCCAACATTCCCAGTTTGTTCACTGAAGGACATATAAGACTTTCCCTAATATTCTTGGTTTCAGCCAATGGACCTACGGTTACTTGGAAAAGCAGCTAGGTCGGGGTGACTCACCGCGCGAAGTTGAATGATGATATTTCTTTTTAAGTTAGCAATGGACAGCCACTGTTATCTAGATATTTCGAAAACCTCACAATAAGTCCCGATACAAGGGAGTCAACATTTCGAAAGTATTGAGATACCAGTATCAGATCAGTTTGAATCCAAAAGAAATATCATCATTTGACTTAACACAGTGAATTACTTGCTTTTTCTGAGTGACGACAGATCAACCGGCTGATACCCGAAGTCTCAGGAAAAGTCTGGTAACTCTCGAGTGAGACAATTAGAAATGGTTCCTATCAAAATTCATTCAAAGGTGTGGAGCACATTATATTTTGAAATCGATTGTAAATATTTAAAAAACTAACTTGTGCTAAATTTTCTTTATTTTTTCGTTCTAATAATCTTAAATATGTTGAAATAAAATCGAGATAATTTTTTGGTGTTGTAAAATTATGACGACGAAGTTTCTTAGCAAATTGTTCACTATAATGTTCAACAGATTGATGAACCATAACCATATGTGTTACAATAGCTTGACGGTGTTGTTTGGGAATAAATTCATTCTATTAATATGAGAAAATAAAATGAGTATATATTAATTACAATTTATTTAGAGCATAAAAGATAAGAAGAGAATCTTAAAAGATTTATCCCATATTATTTTTATAGAGCGAGAATAATAGTTTAGCGTCTTACTCACAAAACGTTTTTTTATGGAAAACTATGTATATTAAAATGTTAATAAAAAAAAAAAAACAAATATTTTGTTATTAAAATAAAAATAAATTATTTCTGTTATTTTTCTTCATTATTAAAAAACTTACATCTTCAGTTAATAATGAAGTTGATACAGCATAAAGAGCTTGTTCAGGCCAAGGAAGAAACCAATCAATTATAGCATTATTAATCAAACCTATAATATTTACATAATCTCTTCAATGACTTTATTTCTATTTTTTGTAATTTTTTTTTTACCTGGAAAATTTCGACAACGTGTACGTAATGTATCACCTGTTGGTGACATGCATAAAACCACATGTAAATTAACCGAACATTTTGTAACAAAATATTGCCAAATACTTTCCTTAGCTGGACTAGCACCATTTTTCATAGCTTCATCTCGAATCTAAATTAATCATTGAGTAAAAATAAAAATAATTTCTCAACAAAAAGAAACTTACATTTCCAATAATACCTTCACGTTCTTCATCAGCAAATAATGCCGGTACCATACCAGTTGTTAACATATTATTAATTAATTCCAAAAATCCTATTTTTTTTAAATATAATAAAATTCTATTTTGAAAGAAAAAAAACAAAAAAAAAATTAACCATCTTCAGCAACATGTTGATCACCAAACATAAAAACAATTTTCTTATTTTCCATACCAAGTTTATTATAGAGAATTTTTAAATCTTCACGAAAATGTGTTTCACTATAACCACGACTAAGTTTTATTTCAAATATTTCGCAACCAGCTGAAAATGTTGCTAAACGTGTTACTTTAAAAAGAAAAAGAAAATCAAAATTGAATATTTACAAAAAAAAAGAAAAAGATTCTTACATGAAGCTTTTCCACTACCACCAACACCAACTAATAATGCATTTCCTTTATCCATACGTATGACACGATGAATTCGTGTTAAATGTTCAAGTGCATCTTCAAATAGAACTAAATTCATACGAGTATATTGTTCATTATATTCTTGAAGAATCTAAAAAAAAAGAAAAATTTTATAAGAAAATAAATAAATATTCGAAAAAAAGCCATACTTCATCAAATAATGCTTTAGCAGCATCATAATCTTGAATATCTTCATAAATTTTAGCTTCACCAACATCAAGTGCTGTTCGATAATCACCAAAAAGTGATGGTTGACGAAATATAATTTCACTATGAGGTTTTAATGTTGGTTGATCATTGATTAAACTTTGTAATTTTTCCTAAAAAGAATAAAAATCGAATTGCTTTTACATTCAGAACTAATTCAATTTAAGAAAATTATCAATAAAACATTTTTGTCTTTTGAATAGAACGGAAAGAAAACTATAGAAATCATAGAACACAAAATTTCGATCTCTCATGAAAGAACGCTGTATGACTTCATATGACAACAGCTACAAGTAAGTTTCGGTGAGACTAAAAACGGCTTAAAGAGATTAGAGTCACGGCTCACTAATGAAGAGTTATAATCATTTGAACTCATATAGAATCCACAGGCAGATCTTAGTGGAGCTAGTAAAAATTTGAAAGGGTTCATCTCTATTGATCTTGGGTGCCGAGTTATGACCAGTTTACTAGACTATTAATCCATTTTTAGATACTCTCAGGAAGACCGAATAACAAAATTTTGAAGAATATACTAAAAGTTTCAGCGGAAACAAATACTTCGTAGTTGGCTTATTGAATTTTCGAGTGAAATCGATTTTTTTTTGCGAGAAAGAACTATTTTTGGAAACTCAATATCTTGACAAAGTATAAAATTCTTTTCAGCTGAAGCCTTCAGCATATTCTAATAGTTACTTTTAAAACTATCAAACGACTATCGAAGATGTCAATAGATGCAATTTCAGTTCGAAGCTTGTTGCTTTTGTGTAGAGGTTTCATTAAAACGGCTATAACTCTATACCAGTAAGGCATAGGTCTGAATTCCTTTCAGCATCTTTAGTTTCGCTTAAACCTACTCGTATCTATGGTGATATTAGCTCTTTACTCGTTAATTACAATCAAAATACTATTCATCAAATCTTTTCCTTATCAAATTCATAAAAAAAATCTGTCAGCAAACATACATCAATAAATTTGCGATCTGCTATATCAATTAAACGATCATAAAGTACACGCAAGCATTCATTACGCCAAACTCGTGTCATTTGAGCAGCTGTTTGAAAACGTTCGGGTGTTGTTAAAACTAAACCATTAAATATTCGACTTAAATCTCGAAGATTAAATATATAATGAAATTTTGATGGCGTTGGTGGAAGTGCATCAAGAATTGAACTTAAAAAATACAACATAAAATAGATAAAAATCAATAAATAAAAAGACAATTTACTGGTAAAGTTCCATTGTCATTCGAGTCAATATTGGTGCAACATCTTGTACATCTTTACTAAATGTTTGTAAATGTCCTTCAAGAATTGAATTATAAATAAGAAATAGTGATTCTTCAGAAGGAAATGTTATATTGAAAACATTAAATAATGAAATAAATCTTGGATCAACATCATTTCTTCCACCTCCAGGCTAGAAAAACAAAATTTTCACAATAAATTAACAAAACTCAAAATAGAAAAAAAATGGTAACAAACTTTGCCCATAGCAGCAATAAATATCATATCTTGATATTTCTTCCAATTTAAATCTTTTCCTCGATCATACATTCCACCTTTTTCAAGTAATAATTTCAAAAGTGCTATTGGTTGTTGTGTACCATATGTATCAACTTTTGGCATATTTAAATCATCAATAAATACAACTAATTTTTTTCCTGGTGGTGGTCCATATGTATCTTTAGTTCGTTTTTCAACATTGGATTCAAAATTTCTTTGAACATCCATTGATGAGGTACGTGATGAAAAGTTTATATTTAATAAAAGCTAAACAAACAAACAGAAAAAGTGGTTAGCATAATTCCTATGAGATTAAGATGTGAAACACAATATAGTTGTAGTTGCTAATCAACGAAAGATTGTTTTATTCTATTTACTTTAGAATAAATTTCTTCATCATCCTAACCTTTGATTGTATTTCAGGAACGTCTATTACAGTTAGTGATGTCCCTATGATTACGTCTGTTACGATTAGAGACGTGTAGGCTAAGTATGTTGGGGTCCGATACTATCCATACTCTTGGTTTCAGTCCAATTTCAATATCAGCCATAGCTTCAGTTCAAACCTGTCCCGAGTCATAGTCTTGACCCAAAGCTAATCTCCATTATAGTCTCGGTGTAGTATATTTCAGTTCTTTTTTTAGATTGTGTTTCACAAAAAAAAACAAAAATACAAATATCAAATCTAACACTTACATTTTGATCAGAATTCAATTTTCTTAAAAATGAATTAATTGTTGCTGTTTTTGATGTACCCGATTCACCAACAAATAAAACTGGTCTTTTAATACGATAACATAATTGAAGTAACCAATCACTTCGACATGTATCGATGGTTGGTACTAATATGTCATAAAATTTTCTTTCAGGATTATGTACATATTTTGGTACAAGTCTTTTCCATGATATCCAACATTCTTTTGATGCTTCAAAAAAATATTCAAATAATGTTGCTTCATGTGTTGGTAATTCATCTAGAATAATCGAATAGAAAAAAATAAATAAATAAACAATTTCAAAGTTTTTATCTTACCAAATTTTGCAGTACCATCAGGTCCTTCATCAACTGAACTCATTGAAGCAAGATATTTAACTTGTGCATCAAATGTAACACGTGCTTGTTCTGTTAAACCAGCACCAAGTGACCAATAAAGTGCTTGAAGAAAATAACATGTATAAATAGTATCGTCAAGTGCATCACTTATATTTTCATATGGTTGAAGAAGACTTTCAAGCATATAACATAATTGACTAGTCTATTAAAATAATAATAATAAAAATAAAGAAAATCCAAGAAAAAAAATTTTTTTTTTATGTAGCAAAATTTACCATATTTAAATTTGTTAATGGAATAATTTGTTTAAGTTTGTCACCTTGTTTACCATCGATAATACCTTCTAAGATTAATGTAATTAATGGTGGAACAAATTTATCAAATAAATGATTAAGACATTTTTGTTCTTCTTTTTTCTCACGTAAATTACACCAACGTGTCCAGAATGGACGATATTTTAAATCTTTTGGATCAACAAAAACCTGACGAATAAAACAAAAAGAATATTTAAATGAAAGAAAAAAAAAATTTAAATATATTCTCGTTTACCATTCCACAACGTGAAACAGTAGCTGGACTAGCATATTGAAGATCACCAACTTCAAATAACATAGCACAATGTGATTGTAAACGAACACGTTCACCATTAGCTAATGTTAAAAGTTTATTATCATCCATAACAGAATTCTGAAGAAAAAAAAAACGAAAATCGTATATTTACAAAATAAAAATTTCTAAATGAAAACAAACCATATTTTCAATCCAAAGTGCATCAACATCACCATCATATAGAATATATCGACGTTCTTTTTTATCAGTTGGTTTATTTATTTCACGAAATATATTTGATAATAAACCATCAGTCCAATCACGAGTTGTAGTATCCAGAAAACCATATAATTCAATAACTGAACATGCTTTGGGATTTAATGTATAAACTTTTGTTGGTAAACCCATTCTTAAAAAAAAAGCAAAACAAAGTGTTTTAGTGAATCAATATGGATACACTTTCGTATTTAAAAATAATAAGTGACATTAAACAGAACTCAATCATGACATTTCAGAACTTATTTTTTGTATGTCTATAAGTTTCGATTTGAGAAAATGTTTTTTTTTTTGTATAGTTTCATTTCTATTATTTTTTTCGTTTTTTTTTATTAAAAAAATCCATCATTCTCTATACCTTGTTTGTGCTTGAACTAAAGTATTAATAACTGTTGATTTTCCACCTCCAGTTGGTCCAACAACCATAGTTGAATGTCGTGTCATCATTGTTTCATATAATTGTACAACTTTATCAACTTGTACTTCATCAACAACATTATTCATATGAGCAATTGACTCTCGTACAGCTTTATCAAATGTTGGATATGTAACACGATCACATTTCAAACCTGGAAATAGATCAGTAATTAATCCTTGAAATAATGGTACATCTTCATAAACAAATTTCGGCATATTCATATCACGTAAAGCACGCATTAATACAATATCCTTTAGAGAAAAAAAAACAAGATATTTATAAACATTTCAAATGTATTAATTACTTCTGGTAATTCTGCTGAACTTCGTTTTAATTCTCCAGCCATAACTAAAACTGATTTTAAAGCTCGAAGACCAAAATCATAATGATATTGTTTTGATAATTGTTCACGTGATAATTTATATAAAACAACCATTTTCTTAGCTAACATCTATACATAAAAAAAGAAATTTATTCACTAAAAAAACAAAAAAAACTTGTTGACAAACCTTTGCTAAAGAAAATCCTTCAGAGAAAAGCATAATTTCACAAATTTGTTGTAAATCAGGTACAATAACAACAACAGGACGAAATAGAGCTTTAATTGATTCAGGTAATTCAGTTCGTCCAGCATAACCAGGATTCATTGTAATAAATGTTCCAACACGTGAATCAAGACCAATTTCGGTACCTTCGAATACGAAACGTTTCACTTTACTAATAAGACCTTGTTGAATTGTTTTTAATTGTGATGATATAACTGATAATACAGATGCATCGATTCGATTAAATTCATCAAAACATCCCCATGCACCACTTTGACATAGACCATTTAAGTTTTTACCAATAGCCTGTCAATAAAACATATTTAGTATTAAGTTTTTTGTATTGATAGAAACTTACTAAACTATCCATGCCTTCACCACAATTTGTTACAACACAAAGAAGACCAAGAGCTTTAGCTAAATCTTTAACTGATTCTGTTTTACCCGTACCTAAATTTATATGTTAAATAATAAAAAAAAAATACATGAATTTATTGAATAAATTATTCATACCGGCCGGACCAGCTAAAAATAAAATAAAATATTTGAATATTTGTGTTGAAAAATTAATTAAAGTCTCCTCCCCACAAAATCAATCTTGAACTAGATCTATTCAAATTGCATGAAATTTTTAGCACAGTATCATGTCGTTCGAAGGACATATTTAACAACTAGAGATCGAAAATAGTGCATATAACTTTATTTTTCATTTGAAGTAGCATGTCAGACTATAGTACCCTTATTTTCAATTTTCATTTTTTATGGAGAAAAAAAGGATGACAAAATGAATACCTCAAAAAAATGGTTATCTAATTATAGAAGTGTTTCTTTGTATAATAATAAAAATGGTTAATTCAAAAAGCGGGCACTGAACTTTCGTATATCTTTACAAACGAAAAAAAGAAGCAATTAATTACAATGATCTTTCTTCGAGAATTCTGGAAAAGTATATTTTCAAGCAGAAAATGGTAGAAATCATCTGAAAACAAAAGAAAAACAGACTGCGGACTATCTTAACTTTGAATTTTCTAACAACAATTGACTCTTTTTGAGGGAGAGATGAGCTTGCAGAATGATGGTTTTTTTTACTGACCTGGTGCACAACCAAGATACATTGACAAAGCCTAAAAATAATTTTAATTCATAATATTTCAAAAAAAAAAAAGTTAAAAAAATATACTTGTGTAATTGTTAAATAAATTCGATCTGTAAGTGGAGTTATGACTAAACGACCATTTAAACCCATATATTCATAACCATAACCAAATTCACCAGTACATTGTCGAATCATTAATTCATCTGGTTCATTAATCCAATAGAATCTCAATTGACTTTCCCATTCAAATTCACGTGCATCCAAAATACTAAAAAAATATTAAAATAATAAAAGAAATTCTTTCATTTTCTTTTAAATTTATTTTAAATTACCTATCCCGTACGAACTTATCAATAATATCTTTTGCATGTACATCAATAATAAGTACAGTATTAAATTTTTTTCGATCATTACTAGCTAATGGATTTCGAATCTAAATAAAGAAAATTCGATTTTGAATAAAAACTATTAGCACAATTTCTGTAGGACTAAAATATGAAACACGACATCACTACTCTTGCTAATCACAGAGAGATTGTTTTATTCTATTTATTTTGGTACACATTTCTTCACCATCATTTTACTGAATCTTCGAGAAACTCAATAAGCAAGTAATTCATATATTAGAACCAGACGTTATTAATTTAGAGGCTTCGATCGGATATCAACAATGTCTCTCACAGTCTGTGTGAGATCTAAATTTCCACTTATCTACTACTTCAATAGTGCTTTTAGATCGTGTTTCACAAAACAAAAAAAATAAGTTATTTTTTCTTTTTACTTCAGCAACAACTTCTTCAATTTGAGCATTGAGTTGTTTAGCATAATTTTTCATACCCATTTTTTGACCTTTGGCAACTATATATATATATCAAGAAAAAGAATTATTCATATACATGTATAAAATTCTAAATAAACCTTTATTAAAAGTATCTTCTACTTCCCAACTCCACCTAAAAACAAAAAATCATAGATAAATTTATTATAATAAAGAATATATATATATATTTTCTTCTAACGAACCATATTTGATTAGAAGCTAAAACAACCATTCCTTGATAATTATACATCCAACCAACACGTGTTTTTCGAAAACGATAATAATAAACAGCTTCTTTTGTAATTGCTTTATTAGTTCGTCGCATTTCTTCAAGAACTTTCGTCATCCAATCTTCAACTCGTCCTTCAGTAATAACACTTTGTTTAAATGGCATTTCTTCTTTTTCAGCTGATATCATTGCTTGTGCTTGAGTTATTGTATCACTTACTTTAATTAAACGTAAACTAGCTATATTATCAAACATTTTAATCATATGTTCTTGTATAGCTGATGGTTCAGCTGAACCAAGTATTGATAAAAGTTCATCATCAGATATAAAGAAAAATCTTGGAAATGCATTACGTTTTGAATCAAGATAATCATTTAAACTTTTTTGACAACGTTCAAGACCAACAAATATTGATTCAAGATCTGCTAAACGACTTGGTATATGACATTGTTTTTTTATTAATGGATCACGATATGTATCAGTCATAATTGTTTTAAATAATTTATTTTTTTCATCAAATTTTTTTGCTTCTTCCGGTAATTGAGAACGAATATCACCACTTACGAAGATGCCTAAAAAAATAATAGTTTTTGTTTTTATTGTCATAAGATCAAAGAAAAAATGAAGAGGTTTTAGGATAATTTACCTTCAAGATACATCCATTTACGTTGTACATTGATCCATAATTCAATGACCTAAACAAGAAACAATAGAAATTGAAACGGAGGAACCATTCGTTTAAAATCATAGGGGATTTAAAATATCTAAAGGAATTGACCCTCATCAACATTCACAACTGAACTATAATCGTTGTATGGAGTTTTCAACTCCGCCTTCAGTATATATTAGAAAATCCGAAACTAGAATTTCGCCATAAAATTTCCTGCACACATAGCTCTAATGATCAACAAAATATTCTCGAACTTTCTCTCATATGATTTAAGATTTTCACAACAACAAGAATTCTTCAAATCTAATATTTATTCACATTTTTGTTTGTTCTGTACAAAATCTTTTTTTTGTTTATGCGTATTTGTTTGTTTGATGATATCCAAAAGGAAAACTATTTAAATTCAGACATGTCTATGAAAGATAGAATCGATTCGCATTTGTTTGTACTCAAATCTATCTTATCATATGTAATGTCTGCAAGGATCATTCTGAGATATCAAAGCACTCATAGCTGGATTTATATTCAAGCAAAACTTTAAAAAAAAAATAAAACAAAATTTACTTCAGCAATTAATGATAAACTTTTTTCCCATTGTTGTACAGTTGGTAAAAATGGTCCAATAAATCTTGAACCAGCCATACTTTGTAAAGCCATTGTATGATCATCTAATGTTTGTAAAACTTCATCACAAGCTCCTAATACAAAACCACGATCTTGATTTCCTTTAATATATTTAATAACATTAAATTTCATCTTATCCCATGCATCAACTACTTCACGTACACCCTATATTTGAAAAACAAAATAGAATACCTTTTTGGTATATGGTTTTCTTTATTTTTATTTTTTTTTACTTTTTCAATTTGAAGTTCTTTCGTAGCTGATGTAACAATATTTTGTATAGCATCATTAAAACGTTGTAAATTCATTTGAAATAAATTTTCTAATGTAAATGATTCTGGATTCATATCAAATTCAATATTTGTTTCTTTCATAAGCATACGCCAATGACGTTCACGTAATGCTTCATTTTTCAAATCTAACATTAATGGTAATGATTCACGAAATTCTTTCATATTTAATTCAATTAATTTTGCTAATGACATTCCTTTGATTTCACGTGGCATTTTTTTTAATTCTTTTATAAAATTTTCAATACCATCAATTAATAATTGTACATCTAAATCACGCCATAATGTTTCAGACCATTGTTGACGTGCTTTTAATTGTTGTTCATATAATTGATAAAGTTTTTCTAAATTTTTCATTTCTTTTTGTATAATATATAATTCAGGATATGATGATATTGGTAAATTAAATAATTTTTCAGCATTTGTTAATTCTTGTTTATCAATTTCAAGTTTAGTTAATTCATCACGATAAGTTTTCATTAATTTTAAACCTTGTGGTAATTCATCAGCATTTCTTATTGAACCAGGACCATGTCGAGCAAATTTATCAGCAAATGCAGCAATAGATTTTCTTAAACGATCAAGTTGAATAAGAGTTATTTCAGTAAAACGACTTTTAACACGTGTTAAATTTACATCACGATGTTTAGAATTAAGAAATATTTCACTCCAATGGCGATTAAGTGACGTAAGAATCAAAGTTTCGTCTTCAGTTGCCTAGAAAAATTAAATATTCAAATCATTTTTATTAAATAATATTTCAAAAATGAGTTCATTTTGTATTCCATTTTACATTAGACCTTTATTTGAATTCGCTTACGATTTGTATATGAGAGTTTGAAATCGAGTCCAATTATGAAAAAAGTGATGCACTTTCATCAATAGTAAGAACTGTTAAATCATCTGATACATACAAAAATTCTTATTGAAGTTCAAAACTCCAGTGTATCTATATAATATTATTTTTTTTTAAGTACTGAAATTTATGTCGTCTTTAATCTCAGCTATTAGATAGTGAAAATTTCTCAAAATAGATTATGGAATGAAAAATGTAGAAGAGACAAATTTTTCTGATACAACGACATAGATGAAAATCAGAAATCTAAGACGTACTCATTTTAACTATTTCTCACTGCTCTGTTTTATGATATGCAATTCACTTTCTAAGTTTTACCGAGAATAGAGCAAGTCGGATCCAATATTTCTAGACTCAATCCGTTACATCTTTTTCGAACCAAAATCATACTTAGATATGGACAACATGGTCTCGACGAAAATGGGACAAGAACTCAAAACGATCGGTCACGCTCTTGTCTAACCATATCAGAGACTGAATCGATGCAAGTTTTACTGGTTTGGATTGCGCTCGTTTTTAGTCTCTGAACCATATTCCTATTTTTACGAAATGTTTTACTGTAAGTGTTATAGTCGCTCTGAGTTTTGCTACTAACACACCCTACATATTTTCCCACACAATCTTGAGAATGATCTTATAATAATCAAGTCATGACTTTTATTGAAATAGTCAATGAATGGAAGTGACTATATTCGCTATAGACGCAATGAATTTTTAAAATACGTCAATTTTTTTTTTGCAAACTTTGTTTGAGTAAATCATTGGTTTTCTCAACATGGGTAAGTCATATCTACAATCTGTCATACTCTTCCGCCGACGAGCTTCACTAAACCGATAGCTTATCTCTTATTTTATTGAGAAAATGTTTTTTGAAATTTTAATCACTTTCCTGTTAAATCCATAGAAAAATATTATAAACCGTTATTTAAATAAATATAAACATAAGTGTGCTGCTAACCTTTTGATTATAACTTTCTAATAGGTTATATTTATCTTTGACGTCATTAATTTTAGTTTCAATAACATCTGATTGATTTTGAATTTCAGCAATAGTCCGCAATACAAATTTTAAATCTTCAAGTGTATCAGTTGTTCGTTTAAGATTATTTTCATATTCCTAAATAAAAACAAATTCTTAAAAATATTTTTCAATAAACAAACAAATTAAACTTACATCAAGTTTATCACGTAATTCATATAATCGTGTTTTAGCTTCATCAGCAAGAAATTTACTAAACATATGTATAGTTTCTTTTGCATGTCCAATTAAATCATTTAAAAATGATGTCAGATTTAATTTTACAAAGTCAAAATCTTTTGAACGAATCATTGCATTCAACTATTTCAATTAAATATAAAGAATTTTCTTTTTGATTTAAATTCAATGAATTACTTACTTCATCAAGATTTTTTTGATATTTATTTACTTCTTCATCAAATGCACCTAATGATGGATTTTTAGCAAAGAATTTTTCACATACTGCCAACTAAAAAAAAAAATATCAATAAAATCATGAATTATTATACAATTTCGATTTTCTTACTTTATCTGTACGCCATAAATGTTTAAAATTACGAAATTTAAGTAAAAATTTCTTCAAATTATTAATTGTATTTTGTACAACACCATGTGTTGCCGTAGCCATTTCGTGTATTTCAGGAATATATCGAATATCATCATAAAATGAATATATATGTTGAGCTTCTTGACTTGAGGATGATGTAGTAATTGTTGTTTTTGCACCAGCAGGTACTATTCCTGATGCTGTATCGAAATCTAAACCTCCATGACTATTTGCTGCATGGGTTACAACGGTTGATTTGTCATATTTAACTGGACCTACTTCGATACATGAACCATCCTTCCATCGGTAAAAATAACTTGTACTAAATTGAAAAAAAAAATATTATAGATAATTAGTAAAAGAATTTTTTTTTGCAGTTAAAAATATCAATACTTTTACAAGTCAATACATTGTGAATGTTTTTTTTTAGATCCTCAAATTGATTAGATACAAAAATAAGACCATGTTAAATTTCTTTGAGACAATTTTCAATTTTATGGACTAGAATTCTTTTGATGAAGTCTACTCTACGGCGATGTGCACCTCTATGTTCTATGATGAGGTGTAAGCCGCTGCATTGATCGGCGACGGGAATTGAAACTTTTCGATAAATTTTCTAAAAATTCTCTTAATTTCGAGACATTTTGAAATGAAAAAGAATTGTAGAGAACTTATTAACAAGAAACTAGGCGGTAGCATTTCCAAAACTTGATTTTGGATGTCGGAAATTTTTACAAATCAAATTTCTATGTTTATATTATGACGGCGTCTCAGCCTATCGGCTAACATCTCTAGCTGTGCACACATGCGGCCTAGCCTCTAACGGCAAGTATGACTCAGTTCTTGGCAGCTAGACTATTGAAACAGTTATCCGAAAGATGCCATTTTCACGCTTGGCTCTCGTCTTATATGTCTCTTAGTCGCTCAAGTCTTTGTCATACTTGCTGGTAAGTTTCATTGCTAGAGTTTTTTCAAAAAATGCTGAAAATTAAGAGAAGGGATTTAATCATTGACTAATTCTTTGTTTATGAGATAAAGTTATAATAAATTGATTTAACTCTAAACTTAAAGAATTTCACCATCACAAGTAGTATTTAAATTTGACTGTGTGCAAACTTAATTAAAAAATAGATTAAAATTGAAATAAACATCCATTCAGTATGTATGTATATATGTATTTATGTACAATTATATCTTTCGTACTTGAATATTTTTTTGCATGGTATTTTCATTTGTATATTGTTACTCATACGCGAGTATTCAAAAATGAAACATTATTTTTTAAAGAGATATAATAGTGTTACAAACATAAAGAAAAACGTGAAGAAAATATTGTAAGATGTGGTCGTGCAGTCTACACTTTTTTTTTCTTACATGTAGTGCATGTCTCTAATATCTTATTGGAAAGATTTTAGAGATATTGAACATGTAATCAAATAGGAACATACAATCATAAAAATTTCATTTTATCTAAACATTTGAAAAACAATTCACAATATTCTTTGTCAATTAAAATATCATTCGATGCTACATGAGTAGCAAGTTTTAATATAAAAAAAGAAACGTAACACAAATATTCAATACAAAAATTGAAAGATTTTAAACACAACACTATTTTGAATTGAATGATATGTATGAAATCTAAATTGATATTACTTTTCAAAGATATTTATACTGTATGTTCTATAACATCACAGTTTTGTTGTTTTTTTCAAAGATTTTATTGATCAATTGAAATTGATTGTTATTAATTTAACTATTAAGAAAAAAAAAATATTCTTTCTCGAATTATATCTTTCAATAAGATTTTCTAACTAAAAAAAAAAACTGAAATCAAACGTAACCTATCTTATCCTTAAAAATAATCTCAAATCTCATTAATATTATATATGTATCCTAAAAAAATAATAACAACGTCAATTCATATGACAGTAGTATTTGAGAAGAGTGAGAGAGGAAAAAAACGCCAAGTTAATAAAATAAAAATGCTTAAAACGAATGCAGTTTTCTTTACATCATATATAGTATCAGACTAATGCAAATATCAATGGTAGAAACGTATCACCGAAAAACCAAAAGTAAAACTGGCGGTATCAAAGCAAAAAAATAACGCGTTTTTCATCTTCTTTTTCTTTTTCTTTTTTTGTTTTGACATTATTATTTTAATGATAATGCTTTCGCACATGCTTCTTCATAAGCAACAGCGTCACGCATTTGTAATGCTTTACTACGTAATTTTGTTAAATGTTGTTGTTGTTTCTCAATAAGATGAATTAATTGTTTAGCATAATCTTCTCGATCATAATTCATTTTTGTTGATTTATCAAGTAATAATTGATGATTAACAACTATTTGTGGTAAATCATCCATAAGTTGATGATGAGATTCTAATGTTACATCTTCAACTTCATGTGAACGTGCAATAGCTTGTTCAAATTTACGTTTTAAATGTTGATTTGCTAATGGACGTTTATTATAACTATTATTTTGTTGTTGAGATTTTGGTAGATTTGAACGTGATGATGGTATTGGTTGTGATATTGATGTATTAAAATGATCATCATCATCATCATCATCATCGTCATCATCATCATCATGAGATAATTGAAGATCATATGGTTCATTTACATTCTGTTTTTGATGCATTTCAACACCACGTTGTATAAGTTCATCAACATTTAATTCTTTAACACGATCAGCATAACGTAATGTATTTAATGTATGTTCAACATCACTACTTCCTGGTGATATCATTGCTATCATACAAACTTTAGATTTTTCTCCAATAAATGAATCACGTAAAACTTTTGTTAATGTTGAACCTCGAAATGGTATATGTTCAGCATTACGACCTAATGAACGTATACATTCTTTTAATGTTAATAATGATTTATTTATTTGTGCACCTTCCATTAATGTAACTTTATCATTTGCTTGTGTATCACGTCCACGTTCACTTCCAGCTAAATCAATTAATGAAATTTTTCCATATTCTTTATTTATATTCTTTTTTTTTAATGAAATTTGAAAAATAGCATGTGATCGTGATGAATGTTCATTAGCTGATGTTGTACCAGATGTACGTACACTCATTCCACGTCGTATTAATAACATAACTTCATTAACAGTTTGAACTAGTTCTTCTTTTTTACCAACAACTTGAACTAAATTCTTATGATCTTCTAATACACGTAAACGTTTTTTATCATTAAATAAATCAAAAACTTTGGTACAATAAATTTCAAAAAATGTACAATAAACATCATATTGACCTTTATTTAAAGGTTTATTTAAATGAAGAAATATATCATTAGCTGTTAAGGCATATATTCCTTTAGAAAAATCAACCTCACGTTGACTTAAATCACCACCCATTGTATATGTTTTACCTAAAAGAAAAATAAATAGATTGATTTTGTTTATTAATTTTCAAACTTACCAGAACCAGTTTGTCCATAAGCAAAAACCATTGGACTATGTCCTTGAAATAATGATTGTACTAACGGTTTGGCAGTAAAATGATAAACAAGTTCATTATTACATGATTCACGAAATGTATAATCAAAACGAAATCTTTGATTATCAATATATTTTGTTAAATCAACTTTAACTTTTGGTAAATGTACAATAACATGATCTTTATTTGGTATTGTTAATACATCAATATCTTTTTTATTTAATTCTTTTTTTGTTATTGGTCGTTTACGTATACAAACACATATTTTTAAATCTTTTTGTGAATCATTTATTGTTAAAGGTTTTATATCAAGTTGTTGTCTATATTCAGCAATCATTGCTTGAAATTCCCATGCTGGTATTGAATGATCAACTTCAGATAATTTTTGACGACGTTGTTCTTGTCTAGCTCGTCGTTGTTCACGATTTGCTGCTATACGTTCAATTTCTTTAACTACTTTTGATTTATTTGCATCATTTGTTGTTGTATATGAATTTTGTTGTCTATTTGGTGATATATCATTATTATAATGTAATGTTTGTGTATTTGATATTCCTCCAGGTCGTGCATTTGACATTGATTGTGGTTGTTTTCGAAGATTTTCATAATCTTGTCGAGTACGACGATTTGCATGTGTTGTCATATTATCATGTACATGATAATCATTTTGTGTATTATGATTAATAGCATCATTATTTGACGAAGTATTTGTAACTGATGTAAATAAATTTGGATTTAATTGAACAATATCAGGTAAATCAACTTCTTTTCCTTTGCCTTCATTTTTTTCTTCCCATTCAACAGTAACAGTTTTAGTTGGATGATTAACTTTAATTATAACAGCTTGATGAATACGACCATTGGATCTTTGTATGTCAACTTTTTGACCAGCATGAAGACAAGAAAGTAATTTTTGTTGATTAAAATTCATTTGAGTAGTTGTTTGTTTTTTTTTTATTTCTTGTTTTATTTTAAATACATTAAATTGAGTATTTAATTGATTGGAACCAAATAAAAAAAAAGCCTAATTGTTGTTTATTACTGTCGTTAGACAGAACAAACTTTTATTTTTTTTTCTTCACTATGACTTCAACTTCAACATTTTTTCTTTGTTTTTATAGTTCTTTTTTTTTCTTCTTTTTTTAATTCTCTATCGTTAAACGCAAATGCAACGGAGCAATTCTTAACTATATATTTATATATGGATGAGACGAGAACGTTTGTTCATATTTTATCGATGAGAAGGCGTTGCTTAGTGATGGTATGTAATGTCAAAAACATGTAGAGACGACAAGGAGAAAAAAAAGTAAGAAAACGAAAGAAAGAGTCAACGAGAACAACCATCAATACATTCATCATGAAAAAAAAACTAACATGAGTAGGTGTTTTTTGAAAACAATTGTATATTACATGTCTTAAAATACGATTATTAGCGATCTTATAAATTGTTTTCTATTTGTGTTCTATAAAAAGAAAATAAATTTCGAACTTACACTTCAACACAATCTCGCATTGATTGACTAAATAATTTAATAATTTCATTTTGATTTGGTTGCATAGCTACAGCTGGTACAACAAGTAAAGCATCAACTTGAAACAATGGTTTAGAACCATTTTGTAATGTATCACGTAATGATTTTAAATTTTCCATGACAAGCTAATAGAAAAATAAGAAAAGAAATACATTGTTAATTAATAGAAAAACAAAATTTTATTTTTTTTTTAATTTTTTTTATCATTTATTTACATCGGATAAAGCTGAAAATATTTGTCTTTCCCAATAAGCATAATAAACTTTCATTTTAGGTGATTGAGATGTATTTGTATTAAAAACAAGTCCTTCTACTTTTGCAATTAATGGACCAATGAGTTTATATTTTTTCTGTAATTCAATTGCATCTTGTCGTCGACGATTTTCAACAAATTCAAAATATTCCTAAAGAACAAATATAAATTTTTTCAGTATGAAAGCAAAAAAAGAATAATAATAAATATTTTGATTACTTTGCAATGTACCAATGAGCCATCAAGATTAGGTGGTGGTTCACGAAAAAGATTACATTGACGAATTTCATCAAGAAATACATGAATATCTTGTGAATTCTTTTTTATTTGATTTATTGTTGAGTCAAGTTTGGATATAAGCTAAGAGAAAAAGAAAATGTTTTATTTTTTTCGGAATATGCTTTTTTTTCTTTTCTTTTTTTTTTTATAAAGTTTACTTCCGATATGACTGTAATAAATTTTTCATGATTTGTTGATGTCCATGGTAAACGTTGAGTTCCTGTTTGCATATGACGTTTTAATTGTCGTAAGTTTTCTTCGAGTAGTGATTGTTCATGAGGTTCAAGTGAATCAACAAGACGATGATAATTTTTAAGGACACTTTTTAATTGTGTTGATAATAATTTCATTTTTTCTTCCTATTTAATTAAAAAGAGTTTAGAAAAATTTAATTTGAAGATGTCAGTCAAAAAAAGGCATTTTGTTCAAGCGTAATAAGAGTTTTCCTAAAATCTCCGTTTTCATCTAATGAACCTGTATTCAATGAAATAAGTAGAGGAGCAAACGTAATATATCATACTGAGCCCAATAGTTATATTTGTTTTTAGGTTTGAAGTGATCCGACAATGTGATCTCAATATTTCCGATATGTCAACTCCTTTATATAGAAGTTAATTGTGCAATATCAGAACTATTGAAATAACAGTGGCAGACCATTTCGAATCGAAAACCAAATATCAACATTCAACTCAACATGTTAAACTACGCATGCCTTATGGTTTTTCCAGGTGATTGCAGGTCTATTAACTCAGATCAGGAATCTCGGGTCGAGTCCAACGATTCTCGAATGGAATAAACTAGCAATAACCGCCATGCGTAGAGAGAAAAAGAAGAATCTTTTCTCAAGCAGTTCTATTAAAAAATCAAATTGAAGGCAAAATATCTAATAGTGCAATGACCTCTGGTTTCTTCATTTGAATTTGCAAAGGATGATAGGCACTAGAAAGCTGGAATTATTAATAGAAGAAAACAGTAATTTTAATTACAAAAAACGAGAGGTTTTTAAGTGCTAAAGCTTCCCAAAATTTCATTGAATTTCCGAAAGAGATTTTTGGAAAACCCATGATTTTTTTTATTTCGCCTTATTTAATTTCTCTTTTGCGTCGCTTTTCATTGTATGAAGAGTAAAAACGTTACTTTGTTTCTCTCAATTTAGTTTTGTACAAGTGATTGTATTGTCTCAAATCTATATCAGTTATTTACGAAGTTCTTGACGGAAAAACATCGGGGAAAAGAACAATTATCCTTAATCTTTTGAAGACTTTATTTTGAATTGACAAAATTTTTTCTCTGAATGCTTTCTGTTTTTAAAAATAAAGTCAAACAAAATTGAGAAAGTTACGTGAAACTTACAGAATCCTTAAAATCTAAATTTATACGTATACTTAAACCTTGACGATAAATTATAGACCTCGCTTTCATAACTTCGACTCCTGAAAAATTTCTTTTTGTGACTCTAATGCAGGTCCCTACTATCAATATCTTTATATGTTAAAGATCAATTTTCTTATATCAACATTTCAATGATATAAAAAATAAAATTGAATCTAATTATTGAGAGTTCTAGAAACGAAATATGATAAATTAACTTTTGTTTTCAAATGTTCTATAAATACACTTCAATTCACAAACTAGTTATGGAATAATGAATTTAAAAAACAAAAAAAAAAAAAAAAAAGAATTGAATAAAACTTAAACTCAATAATATCGTTCAAAATTTTAAATTAAAATCAACTTGAAATTGTTTTTTGAAATACTTACACTTAATGCTAAATGTCGAATATTTTCTGGTAAGATATAATCAAATTGTTCAAGATATCTTGCTTCAGTCATCATTTCATTAAGTTGTGGATCAAAATCGATTGTATAACGAGGTGTAAGAGGATTTTCATCTATTATTTACAATAAAAATTAAATCTCATAAATCATTTTTATCAATAAATAGATTTACTTTCTCTAGGTGGTAATTCTTTAAGAACATTACGTTTTTGTAATGTAGGTAAAATTTGTTCCATACGTTGTTTCCATTCATTAAATTTTCCATCTTCATAAGCTTTCATTTCTCTTGCTACACGAAGATAATAACTTTTAATCTATTTTAAATATAGAAATGAAATAATTTTCAAAAAGAGAAAAAAAAAAAATCTTCAATCTACTTGTTTGCCAAGTTCTGTTTGCATTAAAGCTTCTTTTGTATGTAAACGTAACATTGTATGTTTAATACGACGAAATAATGAACGACTCCAAGCAATAGCACCAGAATAAGGTGGTTGATTTTTATTAACAGGTGGATTTGTTTTATTATGTTGAAATATACTATTAATTTCTGTGATCTAAATTTAAGAAAAATGAAAAAAAGAAAAGAATTTTCGTTTTTGTCGATTTTGTATTTACTTCATTATCATATTGTCGTAAAATATCATTAAATCTTTTGTGCATTTCATCTTGTATTGTCATGCGAGTATTATTTTTTTCAAATTTTAATAACATATCAAAGGCACTTTCAGCCGAACTAAAAATTTAAAGTTTCATATTTATTTGATAGAAATTTAGTAGTTGATCGAACAGTAATTTGACAAAATAATTATTCATTTTTCAGCCTTTTTTAAAAGAACTAGTAGAAATTTAAAAACATCTATTAGAGTTCTGGTTTAGGATTTATCAGTCGATCTTTTACAAATGATTTTCTTTTAAATAGAATTAAAGTTACGATTGTTTTATATAAAGTGACATGAACAAAATTCTTTCGTAGCGGCGTGACTTCGGTAAATTAAAACATACGTATCTTGATATAATGAACTTTGCTCGAACTAATTTTTATAAGTCAAGTTACTGTAGGCATTCTGAGAAAATCAGCGTTAGAAACCTTCGTTCATAGGAGTTATCAGTAAAAAGCTAGCGTTAACGACGTGACACAAAAAAAAGTACATCGATTTTCACTTCATACATTTTAGTTGAAAAAAAAATGTTCTAAAACTAAATGTAGACAATTTTTGAAACTACAAAATCTATGTGCTAACATTTTGCTGAAAACGTCTAGATTTTTCAAAAAAAAGACTGATTTCGTTTTCGTTTGTAGAGTGACATAGCACGCAAAACTGTTCCTATGATTGAAAAAGAAGTTCAAAACTTAGTCTAAACATTAAAAGTGTTTCTTTAGAATCTCTAAATGATGATAAGACGAAAATATTTGTTTCAAGACTTGATAGGATGGATGTTGAAAAATCGTTTTTTAAGAGAAAGTGTTCTAGAGTCTAGTCTTGCTAAAAATTTTCCCATAGGAGCAGTTCATACTGTAAAGCTCTATTTTGAAATTTTTAGATTTTTTTCTCGTATGGTTAGAGACATTTCCTATTTACTTTTTAATTAATAATCAGCTGAAAGAGTCAATATTTTTAAATATGTCTATGCTAAATAAATTTATTTAAAAAAATAACATTAGTTAGATATGATGAAGGTCACTGTACAAGCCTATTGTCCATAGAAATCAAGATAATTGTTTAAATTGTTATGGTATCCGTTACTAAAATACTAATTATTAAGATATGTTTGCTCTTGCATTTACTTCTATTTTCGATAATTTTTTATGCGCTGAAGTCCCTGCAAACTTAATTTACGACCATCAAGAAAGATCGACTCATTATTCCTAAACTAGAAGTCTTATAAAAATTTTGAGTCTATATTCAGAAAGACCATGAAGTTCTGATTCTAAGCCACGGTTTTCAAATTTCTACAGACTATTTTTCAATTATATGTTACGAAAAAAAAGTTTTTACCGTAAACTTTTAAATGATTCGGAAATGAAACTTTTTGTTTGTTCATCAATGTCTTCAATTTGTTGTGCATAATTGGCTGATACCATTTTCCATTTATCAAGATCGTCAAGACGAAATGGATCACAAGGTGCCTTGAAAATAAAGGTAGAATAATGAAAATAAAGCTCTTTCGTTTGTTTTTTCCAATTAAGTAAAATACTTACATGTTCAATTAATTCTAAAACTTTATGTACACGTTCAAGAATTTCATTTATTTTATGTGGTTTTCCTGTAACAGATTTAAGTTCAGGTGTAAATATATTATAAAATTGTTCAAGTTCTTTTGCAATTGCAATAAAATCATTACAAATAATTGCCATATGATCAGTTAATCTAAATAAACGTTTATTATCAAATTCCCATCGAGAATCACGTCCTGATTGTTCAATTTCAGCTCGAACATCATAATAAGACTAATAAAGAAAACAATACATTAAGTTTTCCAAAAAAAAAAAAACAAAAAGTTTTTCTTTTTACTTGTTTCCAACGTTCTAACATATCTTTAGCTTCTGTACATTTTTCAATAATTTCACTTGGTTGATGACTAAATAAAGATGACAAAAGGTAATTTTTTAATTTTAAATAATCATAAATTATAACAATTTCAATACCTAAATAATGTTCGAACATTAATACTACGTGCAACACGTTCACATAATTGATTAGCAATACGTTCCATTAATGGTACCATACGTTCATCACGATTATAATGTCGTGATATAATCCAAACCATACGTAATGCACTCATCATTTTTGGTATTGTTTCAGTAACAACACGAAATGTTGCACCATGTGTTACATTTTTAAAATGACGTTCAAGTGTCGATAAAAATCTATTAAAATCAAACAATAATGATTTCTAAATGCTTTTCTAATCTTATTCGAATGAAATAAAAATTTCACTTCAAAACTAGAAGTTTTCAGTGATTGGACTTTGAAAAAATTCCTTTACTATTCTAGTAAAAAAAAAACCTAAGATAAAATTGCTCACACCATATTTGTAAAATGTATAATATGTTGGTCTTAATCTATAGGTTTTTACGTCTTGGAAATATTTTCAAGGAAGTCAAACATAAGCAAATATTTGATCTTCAAACTTTCGATCCGTATTAAAAATGTGTTCTTATTTTCTTTTGATTTAAAATTCATTCCTTACTTGACGTTATCTTTAGCTTCTAAATAATATTTTGATAAATCTGTTCGAGTATCACGAAATGATGATGGTGCTGCATTTTCTGCTAATTCAAGTTTTTCAAGTACTTGTTCAACATGTTCTTGTTTTGTTTGTTCAAATAAACTACTTAGAGAAATATTACGTTCACGCCACCAATCAATTTCACCTAATGGTCCAGATGTTTGTGGTGTCTAAAAAACAAACAAAGAAAATTGTTTTTTTTAATTTTTGTTTATAATTATTCAAGATTTTTTTTTTCTGTACTTTTTTTAATTCACGTTCAAGTGCTTCACGAATTTCTCCATTCCATTTATATACAAGACTTTCAGCTTGTTCAATGGCATCTTTATTAGTTTTAACAATTTTACTAATATCAAATTGTGGTGGTAATTCAAGACGTACTTCGCCTTTAATAAAGATATATATATATAAATACATTGTTTTGTTTATTTTTGTAAATAATTATTAGTTTATTTTACCTTCTAGTTGACGAAGTGTTAAACCAATTTGGTTAAGAAATTTTTGTAATTGAATTAAAAATTCATCACGTAACATAGCTCGTAATTCAAGTTCATGTTGACGACGCTAAAGAGTATTGAAGAAAAAAGAAAAAACAATGACATCTGAATAGGTAATAAATAATTTTAAACAAACTTTTTCATCTTTTTGTTCTTCTTCAGTTTCTTCAGTTGGTGATTCCGGTGGTGCCATGTCTTTTTGAGACTTTTTAGATGATGCACTGCGGCGTCCATCGATAACTTTAGCATCTTCATGTTCACTTTGATATGTTAACAATGGATTATAAACCTTAGACAAACAGTGTTTTATAAATGATTGAAAAAGAACTGTTTTCTATGAACTTAAGGCTTTACATTGAAAAAAGTTAACAATATGATGAAAGGGGAAAAGACAGATGTGAGGTTTCAGGTTTGACTCTTTGCGTCTTATATACAATCCTATTAATCATAGGAATGCAATGGTGACGATGATTACCAATGCACTAGTCTACACATGTATGTATAGAATAACAATGAGCGCATGATAAAACTACGGTAATTTGAAGTGCATTTCGATTTTTTTTTTCGATCGGAGGAGATCTATTTCAAAATAATAGCTAAGTTTTCTATAGATTCAAATTTCTGGATCCCAAAAACTTTTCATCTATTAGTATGAAATTCGTCCATTTTTTTTTTGAAATGATCTCGCCATCTGAAAACTAAGATAATAAATTCTATCAAATTGTGATATTCATTCAAACTACTATAGTTTTTCTGAATTATTTCATATTCGACTTTGAAGAACAGTATTTAAAAAAATAATCTTACTTTATTCAGTGTATTAGCAAGTAAATGAAGTGTATGTCCATTCAATAGACCATAATCAAGATATTTCACCATAGTTTTATCAGCATCTTCAATTGATAATGGTGAAGGTATTGTTCCTGATGTTGTACGTAAAAAATAGACACAATTTTTTTTACTTAAATTCGACGGATAAATATCACGACATAAATAAAGTATTGTACGAAGATATTTTATAAGTTCATTTCGCTAAAAATAAAAGATGAAATTTCATTTTCAATAGGAAAACAATTATTTAAGATTTACATATCGTTTTTGTTTTGGTCGTGATTCAGGTGTTTGATTTTCTCCATCACCATTTATTCCTTCACCTGTTTGTTCAACATTATCTGACATTCCATTTTGTACACCTGAACGTGCTGTTTGATTAGCTGACGAATCATTGACTCCTGATTGTTGTTGTTCATCTGTACCACTATTTGCAACAGTTCCTTCTTCATTTGGATCAAAATCTGGATTAATAGCAAGTTGTTCTTCAATCCATTCTTCTTCGGCTAAGAAAAAAAAAGAAAATAAAACAATTTGTTTGGCTTTTGATTTCGTTTTTCATAATTTTCTTTGTTATTAATTACTTATTTCAATTTGTTCTTCACGTAATTCTTCGAATACTTCTTTATAAAATAATAAAGCATTTTCATCATCAACATTTGTATCAGCTTCATTAAGAAATTTTGCAATTAATAATTCATTAGCACCATCATCACCTTCCAAAAAATCATCAAATGCTGGATCTACTTCATCAATATTTAATATCGTATAAATTGAATCTTTTAACCAACGAAAACGTAGATCATCCATTGAGTTTTCTTTTTTTTTTTTTATTCTAGAAAAAAGTTACAATAAATGTCCCATAAAATAAATAACGACAATGTTTTAAGTACGAATTTGCCATTAATATTCTTCGTCACTAAGTAACAGACACTCTATTGGTATGTGTCGCTAGTAATCATTTTTATATTTTATTAAATATAAATAAGAAAATAAAATAAAATTTTAATTTTTTAACAAATACAAAAACTTTTCTACTCTATTTTTGTTGTTAAACTTTTTTAATTAAAAGAACAAAAAAAGTTTTCATTTTATTGATTGTCTCATTTTCTGAGTTCATATTATTATCATCGTATTTATTTTTAATGTACAACCAGTAGTTCATTAACTTTTTTATGAAATCTTCTTTTATTTAAATCATTTTGTTGATAATGATAATGTTTTTAAAATTAACTTAGTTTTTATTATTTATTCGAAATAATAATAATAATAATAACAAAAAAAACGACGAACAAATTCTCATCGATGAACTCGTTTATTTAATAAGACTTATTCTATTTTCTTGTTTTTTTCTTTACCTATTGGTATTATCATCGGTATAAGTAAATTACGTTTTTTGCCGCAATGTGATGGCCATAAGTGGCTTTATGCCAGCATGGATGAAAATTTCCAATTCAGATGTATATTAATTTATTTTATTTTATTATTTATTTATTAAAAAAAAAAAATTCTTTCCTATATAGAAAACAAATGGTAATCAGAAATTGAGTATTGAACGATCAAATAATAATAACAATAAGCATCAATTACAAAATGAAATCAATGTAACAGGTCAGCAATAGAATTCTTTATTAGACGATAATTCGAGAGAAAATTTCTTGTTTATTATGTAAAAATAAATAGTAAGAACAGTCATTCTCATCTTGCGTTTAGAGTCTATCGAGTTCAAAATCAACCATACGAAATGTGTAGAGGAATTTAGGGTGACAATCACACTCGGACTAGAATAATTCACTGAAATTAGAAGGTTGGATTACATCTATGTGAGATTACAAAAAAAGAAAACTTGATTTCACACATGACTAGTCCGAATCAGAGTTCGGTCTCAAAAGATGCTCTTTTTTTAATGATAAATAATATTAATATTAGTTTTACTTTTTTTTGTTACAATTTTAGGGCAATATCGAAATAAATCTAATGATCAACAATCAACACCTGATTTAGATGAACAATCAGAGAATTTCTTTTCATTTCAATCTCGACGTTCATTTAGTCGAGAACGTTTATCAAATTCAATTGGCAAAGTAAGTATTTTTGTTGAAAGTTGTACTCTTTGACTCTTAGCTTTTCTTTTACGAAAATTGAAATATTTATGAGAAATGTTTGAATATGATTTTTCGAATGAAATCAAAATTCTGTATCGAAGAAATATCAGTAGTACATTTTTTGTGTAGTAATCTTTAAAGTAATCAAAAATACATCGAGTTACTTTGCAATCAGAACACATATATTGTGTATTAATACGAGCATTATAGAATATGCAAATCATACATTTTCTTTAAGGCTGTTTTGCTTACTCAGTCAAACGTCTTCTTCATGCAGCAGCCATTGTGAAAACAAATAAAAAGAAAAAACTTTTTCGAAATAAACAAAGAATATGGTAGGAACACTTTTGTTCAATAACTGCATTCAGATGTATTTATATGTCGGCAGAAATCAAATGATTAAAAATATTCAACCATGATAATCCTGACAAAATTTTTATTTTAAAATAATAATAAAAGAGATTTCATATTTTGATGTTATGTGTGTTTTTTATTTCTAAACTTGGAGTTTCGATCTACTACAGTTTTCGCTATTCGACAATGAATATAGTTTTTATTTTTTCGTAACATTTCAATCAATTATTTTTCACATGCCAACTTCATCCTTTTACAGTACTCTATGTCATTGAATCATATTTCTGGAAATTGGAGTTTATGAGAAGTGAAATAGAAACCACGCTTCTGTCAAACATGCGACTATTTGTCGCTTTCTCCAAGATTAGATTGCTTCAAGACTGGCGTCTCTGATAGTTTCCTACTTGATTATCTTTCATCAAAAATTCGGACTATTTTCAATTGACATACCAAAGCTTTTTGAGAAATTAAAGTGAGATTAATTGCCTTTAAGCAATCAACTCAAGAAGTTTTCTATTAAATTAACGAACTAAAAGTTTCTCAATCATTTACTTTTACTTTTTAGGGTTCAGAATTAAATACACATGATTATTCATTTTCGTCAAATAATCGTTCATTAACAAATTCAAATACAAATCATCAACATCGTTTACATTCCATATCATCATCATCATTATATAATAATGGTCATATAACAAAAACAAATAATCGTAATAATTTAACAAATGAAAATAGTTTAGAACGTTTATCTAATGATAATCATGAACGTATATATGGAGAAAATCATTCTGATATAATAATAAAAACAAATGAAAATCAATTTGATCGACTTGAAAAAGATTTTGTAAATAAATTTTTGATAGAAACACAAACAAATAACAATAATTTATTTTTTTTTTAATTTTTCTTAGCCATCCTTAAATCGACGAGATTTAGTATCAAATAATAAAGAACAATCATCTATATGGAATAATGCATCATCAAAATTTCGTATTTCAAATCAAGGAAAATTTTCACGTACATTTGGATCAAATCGTCTTATAACACGACGTGATCGTTTATTAAGTACACCAAATAATTTAAATACAAATACTCGATCAATGATACATGAATTACAAACAAGTTGTATAACACAAACAAAAAATTTAGATAAACGTAGTAATTTTTTAAATTCATTAAAAAATAATTCAAACAATGAAGAAAAAAATATAAATAAACATCATTCAAATCAATCATCAAAATTAATAGAAAATTCAAATGAAAATTTTCAATCAACAAAAGAAACATTACTTTTATTATCTGTTCCTGAAACATCAGAAGAAAAAGAGTTGAGTACTAATTCTAGAAAATTTTGTGAAACAATATTTTTAACGAAACATTGAAGTAAAGAGATCAAAAATTTGAATTCTTCCCACCTTTCTGGATGTTAAAATTAAAATTTTTTCGGTTTTTGATTTTTTTTGTAACTGATATAGCTTTGAAATGTCCTTTGTCAAATGTCATATATAAGTTTAGAAAAACTTTTTACACAAAAAAAAAATGCAGAACTAAACTTTTTTGTTATGAAATATTTTACATTATTGATTTTTGGCAGATTTTGCAAAAACAAAAAAAAACAAAGTTCTAGTATAAAAAACTTGCAGTTTTAGAGATATACTCAGTATTTTAACCCTTGTATTTGAATAGAAGAAGATAAAGTGAAACCAAAAACTGTAGACATCTCAAACACTGTATAGTATTTGTAAGAAAAAGTTCAACTCTATCAAACATATTGTAATTGAGAATGCGGAAAGATTTTTTGGTTTTTGCGACCGAGACATTTTCTAGAAGGACGTGTTTAAGTATTTGCAGTCTAATATAACTTTTGCCTATTCTTCAGAAATATGTTTTTGAAAATTTAGATTATTAATACGTATGGGTTGGAATGATGATATGGCTTATGAAATAACAGATAAAGATAAAGAAGAATATGAAAAACAAATAAAATTTTTACCTAAAGTAAAAGAAATTTTATATATAAACTTTAAATAAATGTTTTGTTTTTGTTTTTTTATATCTGTAGACAGATAATCGATCTACAACATTAATAACAGCTTTACATCGTCGTTCATTACCATGTATAAATATTCGAGATATACTTCGACTTGAAATGATTGGTTCAACATCAGATGATGACAGTTCAGAAGATTAACATAAAATTTTCTTTTCTTTAAAAAAAAAAAGAACGAAAAACCGGTTTTTTTTTCTCTCATTCTCTTTACGAGTTCATTTATTGTTTTCTTATTTGCCATGAATACATTTGGTTTTTTTTCTTTATTGTGTTCTTATTTTTGTATTTGATCGCTGTACTTGAAGAACACTAACTACTTTGTTGTTTTTTTTCTCTTTGTTATATATATATACGTGTGTGTGTGTGTGATGTTTATTTACTTTATCGTTTTCTTAACAAACGTTCCACTCAATATGTATTGTTATGCATATAAAACACAAAAAAAAAACAGAACTATAACTATCTATTTTATAATTAATGATCGTTTCTTTTCTTTTCGTTGCTTATCCAGCTTTTGTTTTGCTAATGACGCTTCTGCCATTTTTTTGTTTTCGTTTATGTTGTTGCATTGCAATGCATTGCCGTATCGTTGTTATTATGATTTTTAGTCTCTCTCTTGAATATATATTAAAAATACAATACCATAAAAATGAGGAAAGCACGAAAAACAAAAAAATATTTTTAAATATTAAGTTTCGGACGGATTTATTTTAAGAATAAGCTGGCGAAAATAAAAGATAGAGTGCCATGATTTAGAATCTATCTGAAAAATTCTGAGAAGAATGTCATAAAAACCTTGAGTTGTGCTTCGTACTTACTAGACAAAGACTGTTATTGTATAAAAACAAAGTAATGTGATATTTGAGAAAAACACAAATTCTTGTCACGACGCAATATAAAAAAGTAATTAAATAATAATCCGCGAAAAGCTATACAACATATATATATATAATAGCTAATAAATTGTAAAAAATTAAATAAGTCTAAAAACCATGATGCTTACAGCTATTATCATCGTATGTCTAGGACTTTCAATCAATGGTTTACCAGTAATTATTCGACTTTTTTTTTCCTAAAATTCATTCTATTTCTTTGATAAATCAGGTTGAGAATAATGATTCAAAATTATTGAAAGATGCCAATCCTGAATTTCTTGGTAAAGAACTATCTATATAATTATTAATACAATTTATTAACACTTCTAACAATAGGTGGTGGTTTTGAAGGTGATATGTTCCTTCCACCAGATTTTTATCAATATCGTGGAGCTGCTATTCTTGGAACACCACGTCGTTGGCCTAGCAACGTAATTCCATATGATATGTCTGCTATTTCGGGTAGATTTCCAAAAAAAAAAAGAAATCAATCTTTGTTGTTTATTTTATAATTGAATAATAGATGCTAATGATCGGAATACAATTACAAAAGCCATGAATAAATTAATGTACGATGTTGGAACACCTGTACCAGATCAAACAACACGAAAAGTTTGTGTCTTTTTTCGACCAGCTCAAACAGGTGATAAAGAAGTTCTTAAAATTCAATATGGTAATGGATGTAGTGCATCAGTAAGTTGAAGAAAATTAAAACCTTTGAAGATTTATTATTTAATATAGATTGGATATGGTTCAAATTACCAAAAAAATCTTACTTTACAACAAAACGGATGTTTTCATGAGGGCATTATTCAACATGAACTTACTCATGTTCTTGGTAAGGTTTGATTGAATAATTTTAAAGGCTTTGAATTTATCTGATATTGTCTTTTTAGGCTTTTTCCATGAACAATCACGACCTGATCGTGATTCATTTATAACCGTACATACAGAAAATATTTTAACCAATCTTGTAAATGATTAATTCTGTTTATTAGAATTAATTTCTCATTTTTTTTTAGGAACATAATTTTAAAAAATATGCTTGGGGAACCGAGTTAGAATCACAAGGATTTGGATATGATTATGGTAGTTTGATGCATTATCCACCAGATGCTTTTTCCAAAAATGGTAAACCAACAATTACACCAGTCAAAAGC
The DNA here is from genome assembly GCA_905250075.1 of Rotaria sp. Silwood1. NCBI lineage: Eukaryota > Metazoa > Rotifera > Eurotatoria > Philodinida > Philodinidae > Rotaria > Rotaria sp. Silwood1. The sequence goes on from CAJNOP010000024.1 coordinate 2,235,314, forward strand.
AATACAGTAATTGGTCAAAGACAAAAACTCAGTTCAATAGATATAGCAGAAATTCGTCATTATTATAAATGTTGAAAAAACATTTTTCAATAAATGGATCGAAACAATATCAGTGAAATTTTTTTCATACAGATTGCTCGTTAAATTGAACAAAATTCAAGACTTTGTAATTGGTGAGATATGAATTCTATCAAAGAAACTTAACAGCAACTTAGATTATAGCGTCTTCTAAACAAAGCTTTGTCATTTTCGAAAATATCATAGTTATAACGATAAGGACGCGTTCTATGGTCAAAGGGAAGTTGAATTTTCGGTCAAAGTATAGAGATTTGCAGTGCCATATTCATTCAAATTCAAGCCTCACTCGACCGACGTTGCTCTAGAAAAAGAGCTAATTATAACTTGATTCTTATAAAAGCATTGTCAAGATTGCATAAGAAATGTTGAGGATGTGTTTGGGAGTGACGATCAGATGCGAACTGATAAACTCCTATCAATAAAACATTTCGCCATCTAAAGTTTTCAGCGATTGAAAAGTTAAAATTGGTTTAAAATTGTCTTGATTTGGAAAATTGAAAACGTTTGTGGAGAATATATTGATAAGAAATTGAATACGATATCCATAAAAACTAAATATGAAGTGCGGTAAATTTTGAATCTATTCCTCGATCAACAACGGCAAAATTCATATATTATCATTTTTTTTCTTCGTACTTCGAAAGTATATAGTAATCTCATCTTCACTTTCTTCGAGTCAATGACAGTTAGAACCAATCGAATAGGTCCTGGAACCAATTTATCGATCACCATTTTAGAAGTGAGAATCAGTTATACACTGGATTTAAAAATTGTTGACTTGACGAACTCTATATGTACCACAACATCGAGTTTCTCATCCAAACTAGAACATAACTTTTATTTTGGTCTTATGTTTATGGATAAAATTTTTATTATATTGTTGATGAATCAAATATTGGAAAATTATTAATGATAAATTCAATTGATATTAAAAATGACTCCAACAACATCGACAAATGATAATGATAAGTCAACATCAATCTATCATATATTATGTGCATGATCAGAAATAGTTCATCATTCTGGTTTAATCTACATACAATATGACACAAATTAGAAATAATCCTGTTGTTTTAATGATAACGTCATCAAGAGTAAGTTTAAGTGAAATAAAAATGCAAATAAAAACAACAAAGATTCAAGATATTGTTGCATTAAGATATGATCAACGAACAACATTTATTTTATTAGCTGCCGATGGAAGTTTAAACGGTGTGTAGTAGAAATGTCGAAAGGAAAAATGTCGAAAGAAAAAAAAATAGGGTAAAAATGTCGAAGGAAAAATGTCGAAAGGGAAAAACGTCGAAAGAGAAAAATGTCGAAGGGAAAAATATCGAAAGGGAAAAATGTCGAAAGAAAAAATATCGAAGGGGAAAAATGTCGAAAAATGAATTCTAATATAAATAGATGTAAAAATGAAAAATAAAAGAAACAACTATGTCTCCCATAAATGATAACTCTAAATTCGAACAATACATATTTTCTTTTATTATAATTCCTATAGTCGAGGTTTTTCACAACTAGTAGTAAAAATGACTAATACGTGATAGAGATTAAATAAACAACTATATACAACGTAAATAAATAACTATAGTGATAATAATATGCCAACAAATACGGTATTTTTAAATGACGGAACTCAAATACTTTTTAATAGTCTCTCATAACTTCATTCTTATATATTTAACATTTCATAGTCGCTTTAATGAACAAGTTCAAGTTAATCATCCAAACATTTGGTCATTCATAAAGTTTGTACAAGGAGAAGAAAATCGTTTTCATCACCTAAGTATTTAAATTTTATGCAGGTTTAAGAACACGACCTAAGCAAATAAAAACAATTGCAACTCAAGGTCGTATCGATGTTTTTCGTAAATGATATTATGGTGGTATTATCAAAGCTATGGAATACATAGATAGCTTATCATTGATCGTTGCAAAACGAAAAAAATTATTTTTTTAAATTTATTTCTTCATTCATAAATTTATTTCTATTAACATATGCTAGTGTTAGCATAAAAAATAAAGAAAATCTCTTCTATTTCAAGATTTTCTAACAAGAATAATCAACCATTTTCTTAATGTACATCTTTTTCGATATTTTTCCCGTTCGACATTTTTCCCTTTCGATGTTTTTCCTTTCGACATTTTTCCCCTTCGTTTTTTCGACATTTGTCCTTTCGACATTTTTCTCTTTCGACATTTTTCCTTTCGACATTTCTACTGCCAACCGTTTAAACTTTTTCTTAGCTGAATTAGATAAAAAAATTATTGGTTAAATAAATTTGATAAAAAAAAAGAAAGATTTTCCTATAATTGATTTAGATTTAAATGAAGATAATTTTGATTATGAAAATTTTAATTATCATTCACATAATCAGATAATGAACAGTTGAACATATTAAGACATTGTATAGTATTATATTGTTTTTCATCGCAGTTGTAGATTATCACTTCAGTAGTTGGTATACCAGCATCAAATGCTTCAACATTATTAATATCTTGAATACGAGTTGCTTCTATTTGATTACCAGCACCGCTAACATCGCCAGTATGAGAATTAATAAGAATATCTTAAACATCATCAATTGTATCATCAGTAGAAATAGGTATACCATCAGCAACTTCAATACCATGAGTAGCTGCTCTAATTTCATTGACATTTTTACCACCAATGGCTCTAGCAACTTGCTTACTCATAATAATAGATTCAACACCAGATTTATTTTTGATTCCTAAAATATAAAACAAAGTGTATACTGATAGAGAGCGATTTAACAGAAAGCTTTTGCATTGATTTTATTTAACAGATCTATTCCATCGATGACTTCGCCAATTACCATCTATTTGATATGAAGAAATTTAATCAATATTGCAAAATGATATTTTACCCATGTGACTTTGATTTAAGGATGGCATAGGATCTAGAAAAAAAGTATAAGCATTTATTAAAAATATATAGTATAACTTACGTACAGAGCGTGATTAAAAATGTTGTTGATGTATCACGTAAAACCATTGATATAATAGCCAAGATTTATCATGAGCAAGTTGTGTATCATTATGTTTTGGTTCGTGATAAAAATATCTAAAAATAAGAAGAAAACGTATTAAAAAAAAGAAGTAAAAGCAGCTATTCTAACCGTTTACCATGTTTATTGAAGCATACAGTTCCACCTTCTACAACAAAAACAAAAACAATGTTCAAAATATATTTTACAAAAATTTTTATCGTGTAAATAATGATTTTGGTTATAAATAATTCAATCTCCGATTTTCGAAGTTGAAATCTTTACTACTATTGCAAATGGACTTTAAAAAATCTACAAATAATAGAAATATGATTAGCTAGTAGAAATCAGCCACTTACAATATGTGTTTGCCTAGGTCGATCATTTCGATCGCCCAAAACGGCATCTTATAAGGCCTAAAACGGCTTTATTCTTGCCGTAAGCGGTGAATAAAAAGAGCCGTTCTTTATCGATTTTAGGGCCGTAAACCATTATACCAGATTACGGAACGTTTTTCAACAAAACGGAAACGACGCCGTTCAGTGTCTGAAATGTAATATTGTCTGACGTTTAAAGGTCATACTTAGTTGTGCTTTTACTTGTGACACCAATCAATAAATTTTCTAACGAGATATATAAAATTGTTGGCATGGAATCCTTTTCTGTTGTTGCTATTGAAACTCGAATTATTCACGTTCTGGTTAATCCGTTGATTGAAATGTAACAGAAATTCGACGCAGATATGATAAATGTTATTATTATGAGAACTCTATCAACGCGTATCAACATGTTATAAGAACACACTGCCAATTTATCGTTTAATTATCAATGTGATTTATTGTCTATTAATAGCTGTCCATACAGCTTTAACGAATAAAATTAGCTTGTCATCATTTTAGTTATTTCAAAGTTTCAAAAATGAGCTAAACTTACAAAAATTTAACTCTTTGGATAGCTTTTTTTTAAGAAAATGAAATGTCCTATTGAAGACTGAAAAACAAAGGATACAGAGGCGATCATGACATTTCATTCACACATTTCAACCAGTATTTTCTGACTTATCACATAAATGGGATGCAAAGCAATCTCAGACTTCGACAATCGTCTTTAATGTAACATAAGAACGACGAACGATTCCATATAGTGTCGCTTCTGCTCACAATAGCTGGTGGTGCAGCTGACTAGAGACTATTAGCTCATGACGAAACCGCTGTTTTGTGGAATTTTCTGCAAATGAACGACAACTCATATTAAAGAGTCAAAAATGTTGAAATCTTCTGGAAACATCGATCTGCCAAGAAAACTTCGAACGAATTACTAACAACTTCCTGTTCTCTAGATTAGCACGACACGAAGTACAGATTTTGTTGTGTTAATCAAAAAGCTTCAAATATTTAATATACTGGTATGAGTAATAAGTACAGTTAAGTCTATTGGCAAATATACATTTCCGAGTAACTTTTGTGAAGAATCAGAGATTTTATAAACTGTTTGATCAATTGTACAGTAACTAGCCTATGAAATATTTTCAGGCATCATAAAATTTGATAAAAGAAAAAGTCAACTTTGTTCGAATAAGAAAAGGATTTTATGGGTTCTCGAACTGCGTCATTTTAATGAAATGATTGTAAAATAAAATTGTACTTTTATCGATAGCATTTTTTGAAACATAAAGAACAAAACAGAAGTCAATAATGTTTTAATGTCCATTCTAAAAATTATATCTTATCTCAAAAGCGTAGTTGTCATAAACATAAAAACTAATAAAGTGTAGCAATAATTATCTCTTCATTTTACTGTCCCAATAAATAGTTTGTTCTTTATAGTCCTATATTCATTTGTTATTTAAAAATAGCCAAGAAATGTCTTATTCATTTACAATCATTGCCAGTGTATTATTATTGGCAACAATTAATGAAATCGATTGTCTTCAATGTTATAAATGTAGTTGTTCTATTAAACCAGGTGAAACAACATGTACAGATGACAGTGAACTACAATGCGTTATAGAATATGTTGAAGATAGTTATTGTTTTATTTCACGCTTATCAAATCATCTAAAATTTGATCATAATCCTAACTCGGATTTGATATTTTTAGAATCTCTACATTATATACAAGAGAAAGAAGACATTATCTTTTTGGAAAGCAATTCAACTTGGGAATTATCTAGTATTCTAGAATTTTCTTATGGTTGTGATTGGAATCTATGTAATACACCACGTATTCTTAGTTTTCTTCCAAGAAGTCTTACATACACTATTGATTCAAGTCTTTTAACAAATACATTAATTGCTGAACCTACTGAACCATTTACAACATGTTTAACATGTACAGAATGTGCAAATTCAACCGATGAAGTAACTTGTCCAACATCAGCATGTAATGGTACATGTTTTATTAATGGTTATTTTGATCAGCCAATATTAAATTCTAGTTTATGTTTATTTCCATTTGAAAGTGTATGTATAGAAGAAAATCTTAATACATCAGTTCGTATAACAGGAATATATTATATTGATGATGATATATTTGACATACTTGATATAGATATTTGGTGTAACAAAACAGATTGTAATAATCCAAGTAATGCACAAATAATAAAACAAAATATTTCTTATTCAATACAAATTAATGATCAAGTTTATTTTCGTCCAAATCTTAGTAGTACAACACCCTCAACACCAAATAATGATCTACTTGCTTGTTATGTATGTCATTGTGAACATGAAATAGGTGATAATAATTGTAAAATATTACAATGTACAATTGAATATAAAAATGGAAGTTTTTGTGAAATAGTACGTGATTTTAAAAATTTTCCTAATAAGGAATTTATTAGTCTTGGTCATGTACAAAGGCAATATGTACCTTATAGACATTATATTCATGCAGAAGAAGAAATAATACTTTATAGAAATTTATCATGGCATCCACCATCTGTTAGTGTGATTACATATGTATGTGATTGGCCATTATGTAATGATGGTCGTATTGTTGACAAATTAACAACAAGTTTTCAATTTAATGCTGAACCATCAATAATAGCAGGATATCTTCAAAGCTCTGAACCACTTAGTAGTTGTCATCAATGTACACTTTGCACTAATTCAAGTCTTGATTTTGATAATTGTACATCTGTCCCGTGTTCAGCTAGTGGACGCTGTTTTATTAATCAATATATTGATGATCCTGAATATAATAATTGTGAATATGCATTTCAAGCTGAATGTGAAGACTTTGCATCAGAATCAAGTATTATAATTACAGCTACTTATAGTATTGATGATGATATATTAAATATTGACGAAGTAGAGATTTACTGTTCTAAGAATGATTGTAATAAACCTGAAACTGTATATGATTTAATTGATCTTTTACAAGAAGATATTCAACTTGATTCATTATTTTTTATTCGTCCAGTGGTAAATACTACATCACCACCTATTATTACAGAACCAACGCCAAGTTCCATTATATCCACATCTAGCTCTGATACAACGTCGAAAACTGCGACAGGATCGACCACTTCCATCAGAACCACAACTAGCTCTAATACAGCATCGACAACTACCACACGATCATCCACATCTAGCTCTGTTACAACATCGAAAACTACAGCAGGACCTCCCACTTCCATCAGGCCCACAACTAGCTCTGATACAACGTCGAAAATGATGACAGAACCTCCCACAACTAACTCTGATACAACATCGGAAACTACTACAGGATCATCCATTTCCATCATGACAACATCAAATTTTGCAATTATTTACTTGTTTCTTATTCGTAGTATTTTTCTTATCTTTCATTATTAATTGAAAACAATTTTATTAAATCAAGATAAATTATTTTTGAAAATAGCTCGTAATGATACAATATGATTAGTGCTTTAGAAGTATCTTATATAATTAAAACCTATTATCTTCTCGATTTAATTGAAATTAATTATTGTTTTACAAGTTCTTTTAATACGTAAAATTACATGGAAAATTTTTATAACATTTTCATTTGTGCAGAACATCATAAAATTAATATATAGAAAATATTTATAAAAGGTTTTAATAAAATAGGATACGCTAGCGTTATCGACTTTTTTTAATAATTATTTAGAATTGTCAATTTTCCAGAGAATGTTTTTAAAGAAATTACTTCATTTCGAATATGAAATTTAGTTTAATTTCATTAATTACTTCATTGTATTTTCTATTCTAATTTTTGTTTTAGAAAATAATTACCAAATAAGATGACATTGCCTTTTTCATCCTGACACATTATTTACTTGAATATCTCTATACTACAGCATGTTACCAATAAGGAAGATCGATCATAAGAAAATCTGTGAATATGATTTATCATTTTCATACTAAGAGCATTAAGCTGCATGCTATTAGCCATACTGAGTAACTCTCAACAAATATAATCAATTTGAGTAATCTCGCATTACATTATACTATCTTATATTGCCGTTTATAGTGCAATATTTGACTTTATTAATATCTGTAATACATACTGTGGATGACAGACGAACTGGTACTTCCGTTTACATTTAACTACGAGAAAAGGAAAAGAAATGACTATTCATTAATCAGAAATTAAAATATTCAGTTTTCTGCAAAACTTTCACTGTACAGTGAATGAACTTATAGTTTCAGATTGTATATCAATGGAATTCAATATGTATACATGCATATATTCATACATTCCAAATTAGTGATATGTTGTTTACTGATAAATTCGATCATGTTATTTTTCACATATTTTTCCAAAAATAAATGAAACACGTTAAAATGTGACATGTAATGGAAATAATTTCATTTTTGTAGTTATATTGACTTGTCATATTATTTTTATGTTGTCACGTTTGAGGTTTTCATATTTATTATAATAGCATCCATTTATTATTCACAATTTTCATCATAGAATGTTTTATACCATAACGAAATGATGATTGCGAAGCAATACAAAAATATTTTTTCATATTTTTAACAATCAAAATTTATCGATTCGAGTGATCATGATCAAAAGAACAATATCATTATCTTCTATAGAAAAATAAAATAAAATAGAATAAAATCATATGAGAGTGTTTGTTTTGGTAACGGTTGAACATCTATTTTGCTAACAACTTTTTTTTTGTAACAGCCAAATACAGAAAATGAAGGGATTCAATGCTAATGGCATCCATAAAACAGGGGGAAAAAGTAATGAAAGAGAAACTTTTTATAATATATCATATATACGAAATGATTCCCACTGCTTACCGGAGATGAAAGTGAGGATCAAGATGGAAGGCATATTACATAATGAATCGCAGTCGAGTTTTTATTTATACACATTAACAGTAACTACCGGAATTTATTCAAATCAGCCGATATACCTATTAATATCATATAATACATTATAAATGAACAAAAGAAGAGTCATAGCTTAAAGTAATTAGTCTTCACTTACATCTATTTTGTCGCTCCAAATGTTGTTCTTACTCTCACTCTCAACTAGAACCTTGTCTTTGATCTGATCTTTTCCATCGAATGATAAAATTTACTGAGAGATTTTATAGAAAAATCTACAAAGTGGCTGATTGTTGTGCGCCCATTCTCAGTTGAAATTTTTTTTTATGCCACATGATTCAATAGAAGAAGCTGTACTCCGTGTAAGGAGTACTTTTAATTGTAGGTTTCCTTTGAACATAGGATAAGAAAAGCAATAATATTTTTGACCCATACCGGAAACTTTCAACAAAGAAAAAAGCAATAAAAGACACTCTTTTCATATGATGTTTACTTAATTCTATTGTTCAATCTATTATTAGCAAGAGCACTATCTAAAATCAAAAGTGATTATTTCACATAAGTTATATAGCATTACTACGTTACAATTAATAAGAGTATTAAGCTTATCATATTCTCAGCAACAACTGAAGTATATTTAGAATATGTTTCATTTGTTATCTCTTAGTTTGGTGAGATATGAATCCAGTGTGTAGCTAAAACTCTAGTACTCTTCTTACTCCTGCTATTCATGACATGATAAATCTATATGACTTACGTGATATAATCATTTTTGATTTTAAATATAAGAGTTTTGTACGACAAAAAGAATCTCTATGAACTGAAGCAATTAGAATAGGTTTTTTTATATGTTTTTCAATGCATGAATGAGACTGTACAAAAACAACAATCTTTGCTGATTATATACACAGGCGAGAAACAATATAATTTTTCAGCATGAAATATCTGTTCTAATAGAATTTTTTATGCAATTTATAGTGCTCTTGTTGCTAATAGATTGAACTTTAGAATTGGCCAAACATTGCATGAAAACAAAGTTTCCGGTATGGGTCAAGGAAAAACTACGATTGAAAATACTTCTTACCTATAGCATGCAATAACTGTATCGCAAAATAAAATTCTAACAGATCAATGAATTAATTTGGCATTTTCTAATACTATGCTTCAGACTATGAGCTGTCATCGGACGAAAACCAAATCATTTAAATTCATTTAGTTTTTGAGATACATACGAAATAAAATAAAATAATCTACTTGTGTTGAATAGCTACTTTCATTACATTCAAAGCTTTTCAGAAAATGAATTATTTTTTTTTCATTAAAGAATTTTTAATACTACTAAAATGAAATACTGAAATATTTTGCTTGAAAAGAAAAAGCTCATGCTAATGTTATTAGTACGGAAATCCTAGATAATCTCGTTGTATCTCCAAAGAATTTGGAATTCCAATAAAAATTTGACAGTGACATAAGTGAATGAGAATACTTTGTGTAAAATAAAATATGAGTTTTGACATATTTACTGATATGAAATGAATTGGATTCATTATTTCCTGTTTTTCTTTCTTGTTTTAAACAAAAAAAAAAAAGATAGTTTTCTCCTCTATAGAAATAAAATATTTCATTTCATTTTTTGATTCATATTTCAAATATATTTCGATTGTATTTTTCGTTTTCTTTTTCAAGTTCAATAATGTGTATATTCATATCATATGCTTTTTTTCCAATATTGTTTAACTATGCTATTTCTCATTGGGAGCGAAATGCATTGGTTCAATAGTGAACTACGGATGCATATATGAATAATTGATGACATATTTAATGATTATGAATACTACTATCCATTAATAGGCATAGTCTTGTCTATATGTAGGCGTTTTCTGCATCGTGATCATTGAATTTTTATGCGAAAAATAGTCTTTCATATTTTTCTTTTTTTTCTTATTGATTAGCCTGCACAAATTCTTTTTCTCTTTCTCTTCAGAATATAGATGGATATATATTTATATATATAACATTAACATATGAGATCTTCGAACGTCGTTTTTCATTAGATTCCCTATAGAGTTTATATGTATTGACTACTAGTTCACAGCTATGTAAGAAACCAAACTAATCTTTATTATTAGAAAAACGTCATCTCTAGTATTACTAGGTCGATTCTCGGGTGAGTCAGCAAGTATATGGATGTGTTTAATCGAATCAATCTACAGATAGAGAGAGAAGGAAAAAAAAGAGAAAAAGAAGAAAGCGGAACGGTTGTTCGTCGTTCATTAGTTTGCAGTAAGTAAATTGAATTTTCTGACATCTCTTTACTATTCTGCATCCGAAATGTCACTTATTCAGTCTCGATTTTTTTTCCTCATAGCGAGCTTGTTCTTTAAAGATAGATTTGTATATTTGATTGAATTTATGATTGAGGTTTGTTTAGCAATAATTGCGTCAAATGTGTTTGTTCACTATTCTTCAAAATATGGCGAAGAGAAAAAATTGCTAATGAAAAAAAAAATAAAAGAAAAGAAAAGACGGAAACGAATATTCATATTAATTTTCTATTAATTTATTTTTCTATAGATTTATTCACGAGAGTCATGAATCATACGAATATGCATACATAGACCCTTTTCAGTTTTTTATTCATCGGAGAATTATTGAATTTTCTTACTTATTCTATGTTTTCCTTCTTTTTGTTGTAAAGAATCATTACAAACGGATGTTACTGCTCAAAAAAACAAATGAGAAAAAATGACCATTAATACAAATGATTGAGTATACTTCTTTACAATCATCATCGTTAAAATGTCATTGTACACACACCAATCAGCAAACTATTGTTATCTGTTATTTCTACGTGCTTTGACGTCGACTAAAATGAAAGTTGATAAAAAAGAGAATATAAGAATTCTAATGAAATTCATCATTCAATGTATTGCTTTATCACATATGCAACCGATGCTTTTTTAAAACACGTAAGAGTAAGAACAATGAAAAAAAAAAATACAAGAGCCCTTTACAAAAAGAGCCAAAAGAAAAAGAGAAGAACAGAAAAAAAACGAGAGAAATAAATCAACTATATTGGTTTGCATTTCTTTTTTTGCTGTAGCAGTTCAACTCTATGTGTATCATGGGCAAACCAAAAAATAAAAATAAAAGAATAGCGCTACCAACTCTAGATTTCTCTATTCTTTTCTTTACTAAATAATTGAACTCATACACATGCATCCATCTTCCCGAGCGGCCTAAGTTATAAAAGAGTAACAATCGTAGTTGTTCTGTATTGGATAGCAGTGAAATTAGAATAGAGAGAAGAAAGAACGAGAGACGTGACAGAACAATCGCTCTCATTTTTTTTTTCCTCATCTATATGTAGACCCAAGTAGAGACAGAAGCCAAAAAAGAAAGAGGAAAAAAACAGTCAAGAATGATGAGTAATTATTACTGATCGTTTGACGATACGCAACAATGGGTTGTACAAGTTCACATCAAACAGGAACAACGAAAGAAAATACTAATTTAACTTCAACAGCAATAATCGATGATGGTCAACAATTAATCAATGATCATTTTCGTAAATGGTTAAAAACAAATCGACCAAAAGCAGACGAATATGTACTGAATGATGTACTATTAACAGCACAACCATCAAATGAAGTTGAAGATTATAAAATTATAGTTGGCAAAGCACTTGATTTACTTTCTGAACGTCATGATATAAAATCAACAAATAAATTAGGTAAACTTGTACAAAAAGAAATAACATTAGCATCACCAAAAAAAGTTGCACATACAATTGATATTTTAAAACAAACAGCAGAAAAATTACGTAATGGAAATATTCAACTAGATTTAGAACAACACACAACAACAACGACAGCTAATGAAGTAAATTTTGATTTGATTTTGTTTTGTTTTGTTTAAATAGATTCAAAATTTTCATGTCTAGACTACTAATGATACAAGTATACCTGAAACTCAACATATACAAGTTTCATCGGGTGAACCAGGTATTGCTTTAAAAGAAGCTTTAGAAAAAGCACGAATCTTATTTTATAAGGTAAGAAGAGATTTTGAAAAAAAAAATTAAGAAAAATTTAGTTTAAATTTAAGGGTAAACAAGCTGCTATATTTGCTAATCCAAATGGTGGTTATGATGTACGAATTCTTGATGAAAATGATGAAACAATAAAACATAATGGAAATCTTCTTCGTTCAATTATTGTAACTGAAGTTAAAATGCGTCCAAAACCACCAACAACAACTTCACCATTATTTATTCCACCACCACCACCACCCTCATCATCAAAACTACTTGATGAAAATGAAATTTCTGATGATTTTCGTCGTTCGATCGATGCTGCTCTCAAAGGACTTGAAGCTGTTTATCAAACATCATCATCAACAACAACAACAACATCACCTATATCGGAACATATTCAAGCAATACATGTTGATAAAATTACTAAAAGCACACCATCACCAATAACACCTGTAGTTATTCAATATGGTGTAACGAATATTCCTTTATCAAAATCAACTTCAAAAGAAAAAACCACATTATCAAATGATCTTTCGGCTACTATTGATCATACAGTTAATTTAGCAGAAATTATTCGTCAAATGGCTGAACAACAAAAAATTGTTAGTGTACAATTATCACAAGATAATAATGAAGGAAAAGAAAAAGAATTTTTTCAAGCTGATATTCAACCAAAACTTGTTGGACTTGTTGATAATGTAAATGATTTAATGATGGATACAATTGAAGTAACAACATGTAGTGAAATTGGAAATCCAATATCATTATTACAACATGATACAATAGAAAACGTAGTTATAGTGAAACCAACTAATGAAAAACAAGGACAAATTGAACGCATTGTGAAAGAAATCAAAGAACATGGAGAAAAATTTGAATCAAAAGAAAGTCTTCCGCCTATAATTTCAACAATTAAACAACCATCATCTTATTCAATTGGACTAACATCACCCTTACAAAATGAATCATTAATGACATCATCAACAACATCAGTTGGTCAACAAAAAACTAAATTACGTAGTGAAAATCGTCCAAAATCATTTATTGCTAATGAAGAAACTCCTTCGAAAAAAAATCTTTATAATTTAAATAAACAAACTTCACTTGATGAATTAGTACATTTAACTCAAACAGGTTTATCAAATCCAAATTTAACAAAATCAATAACAAAACTTGGCGTATCAACATCATCAGGAAAAATTGAAGAAGAACAAGAAATACCAATTGTAACAGCTGAACCATTAACAAAAATGCCAACATCAATTAGTCAAATTATTGAAGAACATCGAACAATTCTAGATGAACCATCATCAACGGCATTTCCATCACCACCTATCGTGACTCCTGTTGACACTCATATCAAAGCGAAATCACCAAGTCATAATGTGACCTATACAGAAATAATTCATTCAGAAACTCGAGATGGTGAACAATCCCGTCGTTTTATAAGTGAATCATCTAATCAAAATCCATTAAATGATGATGAACAAACAACAACACTTAAAGTTATTACAAAATCTGAATTTTCAAATCATCCAACATTAGGTGAAAAAATTATGGAACAAAGTGTACAAGTTATAACTGTTAAAGTACGAAATGAAACAATAAAAACAACAATACAACAAACATCTTTACCATCGACAACTGATAATGATATCACATATGAAAGACGACCGGTTAGTGAACTTGTCAAAAATTTTGAAGTAGTTGCTGCTGCCAATGCAAGTAGTGTTAATACTTGAACCTATTGAAATTTTTCTCTTTATACAACATCATTCGCTTTTTGTTCGTGCGTTTTTTTTTTTGTCTGGTGCAAACCCTTCTAGATAAAAATTATCTTGGTCTACCATTTAAACAGTGCAATCATTTCTTTTTTCTTTTTTTTTTTTTTAATAATATTATCTTTATCTATTTCGTCTGTGAGTTTATGTGTATATCTATCGCTTGTTTCGTTTCTTTTTTTTTTACACTGACCTATTCATAGGTCAATAGTATATCTCGAAAAAAAAATATGATAGAAAAGAAAAATAAATATAAAGATATATGAATATGTAATTTTCGCTATAGATTAGCTGATCGATTCGATCAAACAAAAGTGTTGAAAATGTTATCATCAATCATTTACTCAGCACATCTTGCATCGATTTGTTCAATCATATTGCATGATGATGACTACAAACAGAATATCAATGTAATGGATATCGTCTTGTTGACCAAACAAATCCTATATAGAAAATATTGATTTCATCAAATTGTTTTCTGCGGTTATTATTTAGTAATTCGTTTATATAAGCAAATAGAAAGGTTAAATATTTTCTAAACAATTTGTAATCTATCGAAAGATATAAAGAATTATTTATACTAAATGAATTCAGTCCTATTGAATTACCAAACCTAATCAAGATAAATGATCTTGAATGTCAGCATTGATTTAGTATAATTTACGGCATATTAAACTATCAACTACTAGAATTCAGTATGATATGTTTTTATTTAGAATCAAATTCATACAAAATACAACTCTTTAATAAATATATTTTTTTTTATGTGTCATATTTTTCTAATAATAATAAATGAAATTCTTATTTAAGTTTGTATTTTTCAAAAATTTATTAACATCTATATGTTATTGATTGAAAAAAACGTGGTGTACGAAAATTTTTTAATTTATTCATTCGATTTGCTTTCATTATAGGATTTGTTTTTAATAACGATGGTTGAGAATCACAACTATCGACTGACATAGAATTTTTACATACACTTGTTTGACGCATACTTGCATAAAATTTTCGAGCTGTTTCACAATTTCGATTATGACTTAATTCTTTAGTTGATTGAGAGGAATTTTGACATGAAGATGTCTAAAGATAGACATAAATTAATTTTTATTTTAAATAACAATAAAGAAAAAGAAATAGTTTTTTTTTTTATGTTTTTACTTGAGCATGATCGAATTCGTCACCTGTTGACGATACATCATTTTCAGAACTATTATGTTCATTATTATTTATAGTTTGAATAGATAATTGTTTTTCAAGACTAGTCATTTGAAGACTTCGAACTAATGTATGTAATTTAGGTGATACACTTGTTGACGGAGCAAAAATAGGTGCCCAATTATATGCATTTGCTATTTGTAAATTCATCCTTTTTTTGAAATTATCTTCTATAAAATGAATAGAAAAATTTTTTAATTTGCAAATTTTTATTTTATTTTTACCATTATTTAATTCATCTTTACAACATAATCGATTGAATAAATGATGTATTGATGAACCAAATTTTTTTCGTACACAACATGATAAACCAATAATAATTATTACAAAAAATAATAGTAATATACCCAACCATAATGGATGAAGAAATTCATCATGTTCATCTTGATATTTAGTAAAATTGTTCATTAAAATTTAAATTTAACGAGAAAAAAAGTATAGTAAATTATATGTATAACTTATAGTTGTGGAATTGGCAAGTGAAAATATGACGGTATTCAATTTGTGTTTATCATTATCATATACAATAATTTTTGTCATTCTCTCTTTAATCTTCCATATTTTCTTCTATTTATGCTGGATTGGATAAAAACAAGGATGTTATTAGTCCTTGCTGTGGGTATTATTTTACCAAAAATACCTGCCTATCTAGAGATGAGTATGTTATTTTGAACGCCATCATGTATGTCATTTTTAGCTTCAAGCTATTGCAAAGCATAAGATTATATTATGATTACTTGATAGAACATGAAAGAAATAAGAATTTTTACTACGTCATTTTAAGATTTTTTTGTCACGAAATATGAAATCTTTCTAAATATTTCTTCTGATAAATTTTAATATAGAAATAAATTAATTCATTGTGTAATTTTATAGATTTTCTTTACTGGTCAATTATACCAATAATGAATTAGCATTATGAGAATATCATAGATCAATTTTTTTACTTTCTGAGATAAATTTATCAAATTGTTCTACTCGAATATTTCGATATTGACTGAAATAAATATCAATATAAAATTATTTTAAACAATTATATGTAAATCTAGATGATATAACATATGGAAATTTCAAATTAGTAAGATTTACTATTACATAGATCATATTCAGTATTGAATGTCGAAATCAAAAAAGAAATATAATAACTAAAACACAACATGCATATTAACAAACATGTCAATCACTATTCAGATGATTAATAGAGTGAGCAAATCTTTCGAGCGAATATATTGTTTAGATCTTTTCAGAAATGACATACATTCATGTTTGTTATTTCGAATAAATATCTATTTTCGTAAATTGTATTAGCTGCATAAAAGACAAGTCCAAATTTAACAAAATATTCGAAGTGTTTCCATCTGGAAGTAGCAATATAATATATTTTTTTTGCAAACATCATCATCAGCTATATCTTTTTTTTTTTTTTTACAGACAAAAAAGAAATATCAAATTGTTCTCATTATCGTATGGATTTGATTCTTTTGTTGATTTACATCAATTACTTTTTGACTTCAAAGATGATAATTCACTAGATAATCAAGATTTTTGTCAATCAATTCAAGCTCTGTTATAAGTACATCAAAATTTCATTAATCAATCGATTATTTGAAGATTTTTGTCATATTTTCTTCTTTTGTTTTTCAATCAATTAGTTTTCTAACACAAAGAAAATCTAATTCAATAAATTTTTAGAAGAAAGAAAAAACATGTCTGTTTTTTTATCATCAAAAAATTTTTCAAATTCCTAAATAAGCACTCAGCATAAAAGTTATTTGTTTTTCATTACATATTTTCAATGAATGATATATGTTCAAAGTCGTCATTGCAGAGAATGCCAAATCGAATAAAAATGATCATGAGAAATGAAAAGCAAAAGAAGAAGAAGATAGTTAAGTGAATGATAAGAAATCAAGAAAAAAGAAAAACAAACGTGAACACCAACTGAAAACATTCAAAACAACAACCAATATATATCGAGATAGAGGAATATGCACACACACACATACAGAAATTTGAACAAAAAAAGAACACAAAGTAAAAAGTTATATCTTCAGATCGTTTTTAGACTTATTCAGCTGGACAGAGATTAAACATAAATACATAATAAAGGGACTGTTCAAACACCTATAAATACAGAAATAATTCATATTCGCTAGGCGATTGATGAAAGAAAAAGATAAGTAATCTTTTTTTTTTTTTAATATTATTCTCATGAGATAGAAAAGAAAAAAATGAAATACTTTCTTTATTTGTCGTTATTACAATGAAATAATATATATGAATACAAATGATAAAGATCTTTTCTGAAAATTTTGTCAGAAAAAAAAAGACATACAAATACGAATAATAGAACTTGTCTGAACGATAATATAAAGAAAAGAATAAATTTTCTCTAAAGACAAGAAAAAAAAATGCATAAAGAAATGATAAAAAGAAAAAAACAAATGACGCAATATCTATATGCAAAAGAAAAAGAAAGAAAATTCAATTAATATTGTTCATCATTGTTTGTTATTATCTTGAAAATTCATTTTATTCATCCATTGTTTGATCATCATCACCACCATCACCACCGCGTATTGTTGGAATTGGTGTTGAAGTATTTGTTGATGGATTAACTCCAGCTCGAATAGGTTTTACTAGAAACAATAAAAGAACATATTCGATAAAAGATTCTATTGAATTTGATGACCAATCTTGAAACAGAATATCATAGAGATGATTTCGTAGAGTTGTTTGTATTGCATCGAATGAAATATAGAAATCAAGATTTATTAATCCTTAATGGAGACATATGATATCAATAGACTTCATGATTCGTAAGATAAACTTATGCAAATTTTGTTTTTTAAACTCAATTCGGTACATTTAAACATAATTCCTTTTCTTAGGTCTAGGTCATTTCTTGACACTATGATATTTCAGTGCGTTCAACTTGATCACACAGTGCAAATGAGTACTAATGTGAAACTATCAAAAATTGCATACTATTGAGCTCTATATGTTTCATAGAAAACATCTGTCGGAACAGTAGGAATTCATTGTTAATTTACAAAATTGTCGTCTGCAAAAGCCTACTATAATATAAGACGTAGGCTGGTATATTGAGAATATTTTTAACAATGCTCAATAGTCCTAATAAAAATGCTCATGTTCTAATAATCAACACAGCATCCGTGATGAACTGATATAAATAATTTATTGAAAATGGAAAAAAATTTTTGACCTCTGAATCCCTAAAGAGAAGTACGAGAATATGAAAAAATTCATTTCTGCAATGAGAATAATATATTTATAGATTCTTCTAGAGTTTCATCTATAAATGAAACATGGATACTCGAAATAAAAATTCTAAAAATAAATAATAACCATAACAGATTTCCTGTCTGTAAATATATTTCCGTATCCTTCTCCAAGGGTTCGAAGGCTAAAAAAAATTCTTTTCATTTACAAAAAAGTTATTTATATCAATCCATCAGGGATGCTGTGTTGATTACTAATACATAAAAAAAATGCAAGAGAACCATTGAGTATTTTTAAAATGTCCTCAATATACCAGCTTGCGTCTTATGTGATAATAGGCTTTTACAGACGACAATGTTGTAAATTAACAATGAATGTCTGCTGTTCCGACATATGTTTTTCATGAAACATATAGAGATTGATAGTATGCAATTTCTGAGAAAGCTTCACGTTTGTAATCACTTGTTCTGTGTTATCGAGTTGAACGTACTGAAATATCATATTGTCAAGAAATGACACAGACTTAAAAAAAAGGAAGTATCTTTAACTATATCGAATTGAATTTTCAAAACAAAAGTTGCATAAGTTTATCTCATCGACCCTTAATACCTAAACATTTTCATAAAATTTGATTTCTTATATACGATTCAATGCATCACAAACTGTTCTACAACACTATATATATATATGATATTCTAGTTTAAAATAGGTCACCGAATTCGACGACGTTCTTTTTTTTTAAATAGATAAAAAAAACAAAATGAATTTTCTACCGATTTGTGCTGCATTTGTTCGACGAGCAAGATTACGTTGTCTTACAGCTTCTTTTATTCGATCAACTTCACATTGATATCGTTTTCGATCTTTCATAGCACTTTCTTTAGCATCTTTTAATGCTTGTTCAAGAGATTTAACACGATCCATTGTTGCTTTAAGACGTTTTTCTAATTTAGGTAATTCACATCGAAGATCAGCATTTTCACGTACAAGCTAAATAAGAATAAAAAGAAATTTTGCAAAAGAAAGAACAAAAAAAATTTTACTTGTTTATGAACTTTTGTTAATTGATCAAGATTATTTTCTAAAAATGAGATTTTTTGTTTTTGTGCTACATTACCACCTACATCATCTTCTTCTGCTTCAGGTTGTTTTTGTGACTAATTTAAACAAAAAAAATAAAATAAAATGAATCCTGAGTTTGTATGTAACATAAAAAGAAAAAAACAACAAACTTTTTTAAGTCGTGTTTGTAAATCTTGAACGAATAATTTTCGTAAATTATGTAATGTTTGTAATTCTTTAGCAACAGTTTCTTCAAGACCTTTCAAATCTTGTTTAGCTTGTTCACGACGTTCTTGTTGTAAACTACAAAAAAAAAAACAGAAAAATTACAAGATTATATTTTTTGAATTTGTAAGATTTTGTTGGTACGTACGTCATTTCTTGTAATCGACCTGATTTATCAGTTTCTTCTTTTTTCAATTTGTCATAATCACCAGATAATTTTTCATAAGATAATTGTAATTTTTGTAAAGAACTAAATGAGACAAATAAAATCAATTATTTTTTTAGTTTTTTTTTTTTTTTTTAGAAAAATATACTCTTTTAAAATTTCCATTTGAGTTTCTCTTGCACGAATTTCATCACGTAAATTTGTTAATTGTTTTTGATGTTGTTCACTTATTTGTTCCATTTGTTGACTTAATTCTTTTTGTACATCAGCTGTTGAACCAGTTGAACTAGTTACTCGACCTGAAAAAATTTGGTTTTTATTTTTATTTTTTTCCTTTGATTCTTATTTGAGAAAATTTCAAACAAAGATAAGTTTACACTTTTCGGAATGTATGCAGTAAACACTATTTTAAAATTTATTTGTATCACATCAAACAGAATTCTTTAATACTCGTTATTTTGATTTATTTACTTGACAGCTAGCACTTTTTTTGGATGATCTCTCTTAATTGATATAATTTATAAGAAAATTCGCTTAGAATCATCGAATATTTAACTATTATCTTTAATTCTGCTTGGAACAACTATCTTTGTTTGTGGTCCTGCACATATTCAATGTGGTGAAAAGTTTTAGCAGCAATGTAATTTTTTTTCTATAATGTTTAGTTATTAGCTTAAAATCCAGATAGGTGTTTTAATGACCAATGGAATTTTCTCTCTTATTCGGTCTATACCAAGATTTCATAGATGAATTACAAAGTATAAAATTTTGAATAAAATAAAGAGTCGTAGAGTTGTCGACAATCTTCCTTTAAAAGCTGAAAAGCATAATAAAACTGGAAATAATGTGTTTTTTAGTTGATATTTTGATGAATGTCGTTTATTTTTAATGGCTTTTCTATTACTTGTAAATTTTAAAAGAAGGTTATAAAAATAGCTCCCACACAGTCTTCTCGTACCTGATAACTGTTGTATCCAGTGTTTTTCTTTTTAGAAAACTTGCCATTATACTTCATCTATGAAATCTTGGTATAGAATGCTTTACATCGTAAACTCAATTATAGAACTTGTCGAGTTCAAATATTTTCGCACTTGAATTCGATCAGCTTAAATTGTAGTCAAATAAGCATATTAGAAATCTTTTTGAAAGTCTTTTTCATCATTACAAAATTCAATTTACAACCATCCGTAACAAAATATAAATATCAATCACATGTTTATGATTTGGTAATTTAAACACAAACTTAATTGACTTTTATTACCTTGAGCTCGAAGTTTAACTAATTCTTCATTTAATACATCTTGTGTTTGTTCTAATGTACGTTTTTTATCTTCTAATTCTTTCATTGATTCAAGCATTGAACGCATTTTAGCTTCATGTTGTTGTATTAATAAATGTGATTCATCAAGTTCTTTATCTTTTAATCCAATACCTTTTTGATGATCAACTTTTTCTAATTCAAGTTCACTTAAACGCTACAATAATCAAAATATTGTTTTTTTTTTATATTTTTATTAAAAACAAAATTTAAATCATAAAAAATAAACTTACTCCACTAAGACTTCGTGCTTCTGCTTTTAATTTACTTAAATAAAGACGTGCTAAAGTAAATTCTTCTTCAGCTTGATCAAGATTTTCAAGCGTAGGTTTCTATAATAAACGAAAAAATTCCAATAAAAGACTTTTTTCAAAAAACCAAAAATACAAACTTTTTGTTCATTCATTTGTCCACCCATAATACTACCAATATCACCAACATCACGTAAAAGTACAATTATCATATCAAGAAAACGTTTACGTTGGGTTTGTGATGCTTCACGCAGACTTTCTAATTCTTCACGAATACCATTTAATGAAGTCTAAATATTCAGAATAAAACCATACACGTATACATTTAATAAAGAAAAAACAAAGGAAGAATTATCAACAAACCAATTTTATATCAAGATCTTGTGTAAGTGTTTCATTTTCTTTACTTTTTGATTCAACTTCTTGGGTTTTTTGATCATAATTAACAGCAAGTTCTTCAAGAGCTTGTAAAACTTCTTTAACTTCTTCTTTTGATGATTCACTTTCTTGTTGAAGACGATTTAATTCAGCTTGAAGATTTTCATTATCTTTTCGAGCTTGATTAAATAATTCATCTTGTTCAGTTGTTTGAGATTTAAGTCTTTCAAGTGTTTGTGCTAAATTATTGATTTCATCATCCTTAATAAAATTCGAAACAAAAAATTTATTTCATTAAAGAAAAAAACGATTTTTTTTTTCAATTACTTTTTCATCTAATTGTTGATAAAGTGTACTTCGTTCTTTTTCCCATTCATCAACATTAGCAGAACGAAGATCAAGATTACCAACACTAGCTGCATTAACAACAGATGATGTTGGACTAAGTACTGATGTAGTAACAGTTGATAGAGACGTCATAGATTGTGTTACTGGTAGTGTTTCATCAGCTTCATGTAAATTAATTTGTTCATCTTTAGTTACTGTTTCACCTGAAGAAAATTTTATTTTTTTTGTTTATATATAGAAAAATAAAATAATTAATTAACCTTGTCGCCATCGTTCAAGTTCCATTTCGGCACGACTTAATTGACCTTTTAATCTTGCAACTTTTTCACGTTCTTTTTCCCAACGACGTTTCCATTCTTCGGCAGTTAATTCTTCATTAACAGTTACTGAATTCTTAATACATTTCGCTCTAAATTGAAACGAAAAAAAAACAACAATAATAACATCTATTATAAATAATTTCTTTTTAAAACCTTTTGCCAAATTCAAGTGTTGATTTTGTTTCCGATTCATTATAACTAGCTGGTGAACAACATATAATTATTGTTGTACGAGCATTTCCTCCAAGAGATTCTTGTAAAATACGTGTTAATTTAGAATCACGATAAGGTACATGAGATTTCTAAAGTAAAATTGATAAAAACAAAAAGAAAATAAACAAAATTTCAACACAAACTGTTCCATCAGCTAATGCTGATATAACATTTCCAAGTGCTGATAAAGATTTATTAATATTTTTAGCTTCATCAAGTACTTGACCTTCAGCGCCAGTTTTTGAAACCTTTAAAAAAGAAATTTTAAAGTGCAAATTTTTTCTTTTTTTTTAAAACAAAAAAAATTAATTTACTTTTTCACTTCCAGCTAAATCAACAAGATAAAGTTTTCCAGTTAATTTCTTTTCACTTTCAACATTTTCTTGTTTAACATGAATAAGAAAAACTGAATGTGAACGTGAACTATGTTCATTCATATTTGTTACAGATATATGTCGATTTATTTTTCCTTCTTCCATTATTTCAAATACTTCATCAGGTGACGATACAAATCTTTCTGTAACACCCTAAAATTATTTTATTTTTAATTAAATATTTATTTATTTTTTTATAAAGTGATGAAGAAAATTTTAACAACAACGTATTTATTTTTCTATTATGTTAAATACCTAGATCAGATCTAGATAATAATTTAGTAGCCACTAGAGTAGTATCCGTTGGATTAATCTGGATTCGGAAATTTTGAATCTAACAAGCTCTAGTTAAATGAGAAATGTGTATGATACATTAGTTACCGAATACAAACAGAAAAGAATATCTACAATCTTTGGAGAGACAATGTAATTTCGATTAGAAAACTTCATTCAAAGTACAGTTAGATGTTCATCTATGTAATCTTGATATAGAATTCATCAGATAGAAAAAATACATTGTTATTAAATTTTTATTTTTTTTACAAAATCTTACTTTAACATATGGTACACGATTTCGATCTTCATGTACAGCTAAATTTGTTTTTGATACATCAAGAAGATCACGAATTTTATCAAGATATATTTCAAAATAAGAAACTTTGATTTGAAATTGAAGATTAGCATCCAATGTATATATATGATTAAATATATCTTGTACTATTCGAGGAACAATACCTTGTTGACCATCACTGCCCATGATACCCTAATTTAAGAATCAAAATGAATTGAAGTTTGTTTTTTTTTTGTTGCTTTCATCAAAGAGAAAAAAAAACCAAACAAATAAAATTTGTTTACCTCCATTGTATGAGTTTTCCCACTTGATGTTTGTCCATAAGCAAATATAGTTCCATTATAACCGCTAAGAACATCTTTAACAATTTCTTTTGCTGCTTCATTATAAACTTTTTCTTGTGTAGCATCAGGACGAAATACTTTATCGAATATATAAACTTTACCCTATAAAGTCAAATAATTACAAATAGGATTAAAATAAGTAAATAACATACACTAATAAGAACAGTTTCTTCTTGATCAGTTGGAAATTTAACAACACTTTTACTACCAGCTCGTTCTTCAGAATCGTTTAATGGACGAAAACGAGCAACAACTCGAATATTACATTCATCAGCTGCCATTAAACGTATTTATTTTCAAAGATCTTGAAGGAGAAAAAAGAAATCAAATGTCTAAGAAAAAAACAACGAATGGAACAAATAAATACAACAGCTGGTGATTCAAATAGAGAAATGGCACAATCATAATCAAATAACAACCATTACGGCACCTTTGAAAGTATTTTTATATTTTGATTCTATGAATCATTTCATCAGCCATCATTAAGGTATATTAGAATTTCTTCAAGATGGCTTGTTTGCTTCTAGATGTAACCTTATGCACAATAGCTTACGACATCTATCAAATAGCATTTCTACATCATATATGAACATGTTCGATTTTGATTTCATGTATGAACTTTTATTTTTAATGTTTTGAATATTAAAAATTTCGTAATAAGTGTCATAATAAAGAATTTGTCTATACTTAGAATTTAACAATAGTAAGACACCTGTTAACTTTGGTTTTTATTTTCATGATCAAAACATGGAAATAAATTATTGATTTTATTCAACTTGTAAATGAAACACTTTTTCAACGTATTTTTTTTATATAGAAATGTTTATCTCATACTATCTATTGTAGAGATTTCTTTTCATTGACTTTCTAGATTTAGTCTTATGAAGAATGTAAATTAATAAAAGAAAAATATTGATTTAACAACATTTTTATATGTGAAAAGAATTTTCCATTTAGAAGAAGAATTTCAGCACGAGAGATTCATTAGGTTAATCAAGTTCTTATGTTTATTCAAAAGAAAAAAATAAAAGTCTTAAGAATATTTCCAATAAAAATATTAGAATCACAAATAATTTGATCCATTAGATTTCTCAACATCTATCAACGCTTTCACAATCATATATGATATTATGAAACGTATCAATAAGGTTTACAAATTTTTTTGTATTCTTTGTCTTTTTCCTTATAAATCCATGTACTCTGACAATAATCAATCGTTCTCTTAAATGAATTCGTAAAAGAAAGACTACAATTGTATTAATATAAATGCATTCAAATGCATACACATTTATTGATTAACAGTTGTAGTATTTGCTTTATAACAATGTGCTTAAATCTATATTTACTTATCTTACATTTAAATTAGATCAATTGTTGTACATTAAATTCTTTCTAATCATATTACATATGACTAGTAATAAACTGGAATATTGTTCAATCTTTCCTATGTTATGTTTTATTTTACCGATGATATATATAATTCTCGAGTTTATTCTATCTATTCATCATGCCCGATTGAAAATAAATTATGTTGAGTTATGATACTTTTGGTATATTTAACTTAGTTGTTATTATTATATATCTTGTTTTTTGATAGAATATAATTGAAGTCTAACATATCAATGTACAAATAGAGATTCTGTATTAGATAATAAATTTTCAAATTTTGTTCACAATACTTTTTCAAATACCTAGGTACTCCAAAAAGTATCCCGACATCCTCATGTTTTTTTCGTATATCTTGGTTTACGAAGTAGAAAAAAGAGATAAAATTTTTCTTTCTTCATTGAAATGTTATGCCAACAAATAGAGCTCACTTTGTTTCTTCTAGCGATGTGCAAATAATATAATTCTAATGCCAGAAAAGCAAACATCTAATATATTGAAAAATAGGACATGTTCATAGAGAACCTAGTTCGAAGAAAGAACTAACTGCTGGTGAAATAAGAAATATTTTATCTCTTATTTCTGCTTCAAAATCAAGAAATATGGAAAGACATGGTAAAGTCCGAATACTTTTTCAAGTACTTGTATATTGTGAATCTTGTTATTAAAAACTTCAGGATTACAAAATACATAAAAGAAAGTTTA
Organism: Rotaria sp. Silwood1; assembly: GCA_905250075.1. Taxonomy (NCBI): domain Eukaryota; kingdom Metazoa; phylum Rotifera; class Eurotatoria; order Philodinida; family Philodinidae; genus Rotaria; species Rotaria sp. Silwood1. The sequence continues at coordinate 2,261,633 of CAJNOP010000024.1, forward strand.
ATATTATAAAAAAAAAACACCAATGTGTTGCAAATAATAATCTATTTAATCATTGAATAATAATTTAATATGAATTCGTTTTTCACAATATGACTGATTCTCTGATAGTTATTTTAAAGTCAATTATTGTGGCATTGTTCATTTCATTTACTTGGTGGGTTTGTGTTAATGAAACGAGAGGATTTCACTTGAAAGGAACCATGAATACAATAGAAAAAAATCATGGATCTTATTTTAAAAGAAATGAATGTAAGGTGGAGCGGGCAGATCAGAATCGTCTGAGTTATAGACAGCCGCTTGTTTAAATAAACATGGAGTTTCTCTCCATAAATAACGAAGTCCATTGATTGGCTTCGAAATACATGAGTTTGACACAGCAATAGAAATAGTCAAAGATGCTTCTTCTATAGGGTTAGCTGGAGCAGCTGTCCATACAGAATCAGTCGTATTGCAAATTTGTTTACTTGCACAACATACCTGAATAAACCCCATCAATAAAATTGATTAAATATAAAAAGAAAGAAATAGTAAAACTTACTTCAAATCCATTTGGATTTCGTAGTTCAATACTTGATGACACAGTATTTGTATAGGTAACATTTACTTGACTACTATTCAAAGCTACAGAAATATTGGCAATAATAGGTCCTTGATACGTTATATTTGTGTAACCATATGCTACAGCAAGACCTGATCGAGATAATCGATATCCAACATCCAGTTTATTTCGAGGATGAATTCTATTTTGATAAGATTAGACAAAAAGTTTTCAATTGTTTAAAAAAACATATATGTTTACCCTCCTTCATCATCACGCAAATCTAATGCGACTGCCATAAATACATTTGGTACAACATGATTAGGTACGTAACCAACATCAAATGTTTGATGCCAACGAATCCAAGGAAATCCTCCGACAACTTTACCAGTTCGTTCATTTGTTGATAACTAAAGTAGAAAGAATTAAAGAAATGAAACTGCTAACTAAAGAGTCCCCTACTTGAACAAAGCCAAAAGGAAATACTGGATCAGTGGTAGAATTTGTACGCATATGCCATATGATTCGCCAATATTCAATCATTTTAGAAAATGTACAAGAATATTTATCGCGATTGAAATTAGCATTGTTTTCACCTTAAAATAAAATGAGTGTATTTTATCATTAGTATTAATGATTTACCTTGATACCAAATAGCTCCTTTGATAACCATTCTTGTAAATGGATGAATCATTGCATTATATAGAACTGTATTGTTAAGTACAATATTAATTTCATTATGCGATTTCTGATTCTTTGTAGGTGTTATGCTTTTAGTTCTAGATGATATTCCGAACTCATTTTGAACATGGACTCCAAAATGAAAACTTACTGTGTGATACCACAATCTTTAAGAGCTTCAGGTGGTGACCAATATTCAATGTTAGTTCCACCCCATGATGTATGTAAGAGACCGATGGGTCGTTTACCAAGGCCTTCATGTATCATTCGACCATAAAGCCAACATACTGCTGATGTATATCCACTTGCAACACTACTCGTCGATGCCAGGGACCATTTTAATCCAATAGCTAACAGTTCTTCTTGCGGTGTATTAGCTTGTGCAGTTGCTACAGTAAATAATCTTACTTTTGGATATTTACTAGCATTTTCTATTTCAATTGAAGCATTAAACATTCTATTAACAGCAAATTGCATATTTGATTGACCGGAACAAATCCAAACGTCACCGAACAAAACATCATTCAATGTTATGGTTTCAAGTGATCCATTTGCTAACGGTTTTGTGACTTGAATTTGAAAAGGGCCTTCGTCTGTTTGAGCATCAAGTGTAACTGACCATATTGATGCATCTACTAAATCAACAGATGATATTGAGTTCATCGTGTAATAAACTTTGTTGTTCATTGTCAAAGTAATAGGTGTGTTGAATGTATCTGTATATCCCCATACGATGGCTCGTTGTGGAGCACGCTGAAGAACCATATGATCTTGATAATAGTTAGCAAATCGAAGAGCTCCATGAACTAAAATGAAATTCTTCGTGTTCTATGTGATCAATAATTTCGTTGCTTAATTTGTATTGTTCATACCTGTGACCGAGCACAAAATCCAGAGAAAAAGATGAAAATTACTAGAAGCTGTAAGCATCTGAACTCACAGAGTAGATGAAAAATAAAAAATATGCAACACTCCTGTGAGATGTTTCATATCAAAATACTTAGAGATAAGATAAATGGAGGCAGGTTAAAAAGGTATCTAAATATAACTTTATGTTGACCGAAATGAAGACATGCAACAAAATAAATAGTTTCTGAACATGGATAAATATTCATTGTATGTTTAGTGAACATAGTTATGATCATGGTAGTATTGTAATACAATCATTCAATTCAACATTGTTCTTAGAAATAAACATCGAATCCAATAGATTACTAAGAATTACTTTAAGTCACCTGTTTTTAGTGTACTGTGAGGCAAAAGCTTTCATGTCTAGAATCCCATTAACTGGAAGGTGACTGACTACACAAGGTACAGTATCCGATCGATTGCTTTGCACTTGCTCGGTTGTCATAGTAAATTCTTCTTCTTTTCAATGCATTACTCAGGACTCAATAAACCATCCGCTCTCAGCATCTAATCATCATTCTGAAATGAGGAAAAAGTTCGTGGATATGGATGTGAATAAAATCTTCCTTCAGAATAAAAAGCTACGGCCTTCTATTATGAAAAATCGTGACACTACATTTTTCCCACCTCCTATTCAGGATGGCCTTCTAATACAGGATGGCCTTCTGTTTTGAGAAGAGAAGGGGTTTACGATTGTTAGGGATTTCAAGAGAGACACATCCACACATTTATTGTTAATAATAATATTTAAGTTGAGAACGAACTGATAAAAATAAAATATAGTTTTTTTTTGCTTTGATAGAAAACAATTCGTTATTTTGTCATTTCACCACACAAATAAAGACAATAAAACTTACGGCAAGAGAAAAAACCTCACGACTTATCTATTCTTCTCGTTCTTATCAGAAGGGTGTTTCAGGATTCGAATAAATACTTAAATTTTCATTGTCATGTGTTCTTGTTGACGACAAAGTGTAGCTGATAAATGTTGATATAGAATATGTCTATCTTGAATGGTTTCATAAATATGTTGAGAAACAAATAGTGATTGAGAAGGATAAAAATTTTGTACCGGTATACTAAAATAGCAACTTATAAAAGCAGGTGAAAAATCAGTCATGCGATTATAAGCAGTATTGGGTGAAGAAAATATCAGTTGATGTTCTATATAAAGTAAATGATTATCAGATGAGTTTTGTTTATGATATTATCTTTGTAATATTATTGGCTTATTAAGATCTTCATAAGGATCTGTTATAGTTGTTGTTGGTTTGGTTGAAAAATATATCTTGTTGATAATGTTTGTTACTTTTACACATCAACTGATGTTTATGCTGGTGCTTCACCATATGTTATAAATGATGATGAGGCTGTTGAGGAACGAATTGAACAACAAAATGGTCGATTTCTACTATTCAATTTTGAATCAATATTATCTTCTGGTCGCCTTTGTCTCTAACAAAATATAATTGATATAAGAATAACAATAAAGACAATAGTTAATATAAGAATATATGAAAGTGTATGATGAGGGTGTAGATGTGGTCTTGACTATAGCTGTTGCTGTGAGTGTGTATAGGTGTAGCTCTACGACAGGGTATAGATTTTTTGATCCCTGATACGAACGCTGAAATTCACACTCCACATCACATACCCACAATCACACGTACGTGCACACGCAGACCGGCATCCTCATATCCACACCCTTGCACAATTACATTTTCTCTAATTTTTTCAATTTTGACCAATCGTATTTATTTCTTTTTAAAAAGGAGAAAAATACGTATCAGAAGAAGAAATAAATACATTTTTCCTTCCAACATAATTTTGCAGAATATTTCACTGAAAACTACCATTCATTGGTATCCCAAATAAGTGACTCAAATTTGAAAGCAAATATGCACTCGATTCAGAACAACTTGCAAACATGGTGTCACAAACATGATAAGTTCCATTGACACAACCGAATCAGACAAATGAATATGGCGGACACACAACATTCTCCATCATTGGTGAAGAGCTCAAGTTTTCTTGGTATCGAGCTTCTACGCCCAGCTCTCGAATAGTGGCAGTATATTTATTTCGGTTTGAATAGACAACGTATGAACCAGCGCTAGATCAAAATGATGTGTAGATTTGCTCGCCAGTACAATCAACGTGAGATTCAATTCAGTCAGTGCTTTAATCGACTTCTTCAACAATTCATACTGTTTGGAAGCAGCCAACATAGATTGTTCGTCTAACCAGAACTCTGAAAAATTGATATAGAGAAATGAAAGATGTCCATTGCCGATGGATCATGACACCAGAAGTTTTAGAACACAAGTGACTTACTTTGTGACGAAAAGTCAAGAAATACTGCCTGTTGCTTTTGAATCAAAGATAAAACTAAATAACAGAAACAAAGATAGAGAAGGCTTTGTTTCATTTAAAATAGACAATTAGCTTTGAATACTTGCCAACAACTATGAAAATAATAGTTTTGTACATTACTTTAAGTTCACAAAGAAGTTTAACTGAGTATTTCTTCTTATTCAAATATGAAACAATGTCGTTCCAAAACTGTTTATATAATATATTAAATTGATGAAATGATATATTGCTTTATCCTGTTCTTTTTGTTGGTTGCTGGTGTGAAATAACGAACGGTACCATTAGTAGATGTTCTTTTTCTCATCACTCAGATTTTCTATTAGTTTTAAAAATAACCTTTCGATATTAACATTGACCTACTTCAGTTTTCTACTAGAAATGAAAACTTTCATGTCGTATCTTCCATTTTCACGATAACTGACACCCAGTAATGTTCATCGGCAAATTCATTCGGTCTTTTCTGAAACAAAAGAGTTTCATTCTGTTACACAAATTGGGATTGGTGAGAATAATCTGATATGAATCACAATTCGTCATTAATATTTTTCACCTTCGTTTGTTTTGCTATAGTCAGCGACAGACATGCCAATTCTTAATAAGCCAGCAAACAGTTTGTTTGCGAATCAATTGTATAAATACTTATGTGCATTTTATCAGTCGAGGTTATTGTAAAAGAGATTTAATTGATCGAAATCTCCTATATTCCAACTGAAAAATCAGAACAGCTACTTACAAGTAACACTTCCTTGACTCTTCCCTGAAATAGTTAATCTCGCTTAGAAAGATATACTACTCTCCTTCATTTTTTTTTGATCACTTCTTGCTCTCAGCAAGAGCACAACCAATCGAGTTGAAACTCCTTTTATTCAAAGGAAGAACACAGCGGAATGAAAGATTACCGTGCCAATTTCCATCGTGTTCATGAAAAATGACAGACATTGTGTGAATGAAGTAAAGCCCAAGTAGCACTTCATTGATATTATCTTGTCTGTGTTCAAAGGGCCAAGGCTAAGATTCGATCATTTTTGTTCGGATTCGCACTACGACCTATGCCCGATTTCTCATTGGCTTTGTTCGGTGTTAATTTAAATTCTGCGTCGATCAATGCTATTTTCCATCAAATCATCGAGCAGAAATGGACACCTGATCCCGCAAAACCTAGTATTTGGGCTGTTCAGATGATTGGTAAATGCACAAGCACAATATTCAAAGTTTGATAAGACAGTGAAGTCTATCAAAAGTATGAAAAAGCGCCTAGAATGTCTCGGCGAAAATACTAGAAATAATCAAAAATGCTTCATCATAATCGTCATGCAGATCAGTAGGACATGAAAATTCTATAAGTATAGCGAAAAAACCAATCTGGCTCTTTTACTTTTTGTCATCTACATTATTCACTGAAGTTGCCAAAGAGAGGCTGCATTTTCTTTACTTTGTCTCCTTGTCGTTCTTCCATTCATTTTGCAACATCTTACCTTGTAATCTCCATTATAGGATGTGAAAAATAGATGAGTTTACTTGCAGCGAAAACAAGTTGAGGAAATAGAGGGAGAGTTTGTGAATACATGTTTATTCATTTCAATATCGATTTTTTTCAAATAGAAGAAGAGCATGTTTTCAACTACGTTATGCATTTTCTCATCAGACATCATGAATGTAGTTGATTTATTGTTAGCTAAGCAAACTGCGAATGTCAATCTGTCAAGTAATACTTCATTCATAGGCGTAATCCATTTTTTTTCTACGTCAATGTTTTTCGAACTTCCACTTTACCAATATTAGAAAGGTTACAATCGTTAAGATTGATTTCTCTCAACAATCAACTGTGTTTTAGAGTATCATTGAGAAATATGTCACTGATATTACTCATGAATGAATTCGAATACAAGACGAATACTTCGAAACTTATTTTTTCAGCATTCAACGTATTAGTCATAAACTGTACGCTAAGATAACCTATTTCATTCTTATGGAGATGCAGTTCAACCAATTTTGTATTTCTTGCAAGTGTCTGAGCAAGAAGTTGAGTTCATTTGTCTGTGATCGCATTTGAACCAATACGAAGCTTTTCTAGAGTCACCTTATTTGTGACGATGATTTGTACGAGCAATAGAACACCTCGATCAGAAAGATGGTTGTATAAAGATCAAGTCCTTGTAATGTTATACTGTTTTGCAATGCATTGGCTAGCATAGACTTACCTTGATACGTGGTTTCATTATCGACTAATAACAGTTGTGCGCATTGTTAATAGATGGGTGTGAGCGTAGATGAAGAATAGACAACCACAACCACACACTTTTTTATTGTTCATTTCGTTTCTGCTAGAAAACAGATGATAAGGTTTGTTAACATTATTATATTGTAAATTAGTAATGAAAACAGCTCCTGAAGGTCGGACGCAGAAGAATCATTTGTTCTGTAAGGAAAAGCCTTTTTAAAGTTCTGTTTTACTTTCAGAAAAAAACAGGACGTTTGATTAATCATGTTCTGCAAAATGCAGAGGAGGATAACGAAAACCGTCCTGTGAGGTTTTCTAGATTTTATTTAAATTTTTATTGTACATGATTGACACTTGTATATTTAGTTTTTAAAAATCGATGTTTTTCAAAGAACACAATGATGTTAATGACAAGTAAAAAAGTATCAAAACCATACGAATAGTTTTTTTAATAAAAACAAAATAAGTACAACAAACATTCGGATAATATGCAACAAATATCTGTTTTCGTCGTACACGCAAAAACAAAATTTTTGTAAACTTCTGTTTTATTATAAAACATTTCATGATGTTCAATATGATACATGTTGAGACGTTGATAAATCTTGAAAATCTCTTCCACTGCATCACTATTGATTATATCTTAAAATTTACTATAGGATAGACGGATTTCATTGTAATTTGATTGTCATCTAATACATTTTCTTCAGTTATGATACTTGCAGAGAATTAAAATACTAATTGAAAATCTTCGACATTAGGAAAAAAATCAATCCTTTTATTAATTTTTGTCACTATAATAAAAAGAATAGAAGTTTTCTCTATTTTTCTGATATTCTTTCCTAGATGGCGCTGAAATTAATCACTGATTGATAATCGTATTTCGACTTTTCTATACTAGACATTTTTTACTGTTCTGATTAGCTACATGTTTATCGATTAGATGATCTTAGATAAACTATTTAAAAAAAAGAAAGAAAGCAACATCATCTTGATATAAAATGTCTGATAATGAATTAGATGAACTTCTTTCACAATTAAAAGATACATGTAAAAAGTAAATAACTCTACTCTATTTTTGATGATTACTTTTTTTTTTAAATATCCAAACATAAATATTCTTTTCAAAGAAATCGTCATCATTCATCAAATGAAACAAATCTTAATAATATACTTAAAAAAATTGATGTATTTATCAATCGACGCCAGATGAAATTACTTAATCATCATAAACGTTTCGATGATTTACAACGTGATTTATTATTGTCTGAATGTGAAAGTTCACGAAATCGTGCAGCACTTGAAAAGAAAGACTTCGAAGTAAAGAAAAACAACACATGTCAATAATTTGTTTTTTTTACATATATTTTCTTCTCAAATGTAAGGTCAATCAATTACATATGATGTTAAATAAAGCTGAACAAACCACTCAAAATATAATGATGAAATATGATAATGAAGTACAAAAATTGACAGGACAAGTAATTATTTCTTTTATAGAAGTATAAATATTGTATTTTATTTTTATTATCTAGCTGTCCAATGTTCAACAAGAATATGAACGATTAAAAGTCATGCATAAAAATAATCAAAATAATATATCAATGAATGAAGCATTAAATGAAATCGTTCATCTTCGAGAGCTTAATAAGGTAAAATTCAACAATAGCTTTAGCTGGAAAGTAGAAAAGATTTGGAACGTTTCCTAAGAATATATATAGAAAGTCCTGCACGTAATCTCTAGATTTTGATTTCATCTATTTACACATAAGTAAATTGCTACAAGACTAACACTATCTCCAAAGAACGTTCTTATTTATTAAGATTTGATCGAGATATATCTCAGACAAATCTCAAACTTTTTGAAGATAGTGCCAATCTTGTAATACTCTACTTATGTGTAAAATATGAACTTAAAATATTGACGTTACATTTAGAATCTGTTTTTAGATGTTGTTACGAAATGTTCCAAATTTCTGACATTTCAAACAAAAACCAGTATATATACATATATTTAAGAGTGTTTTATTACTTTAACAGATGCTTGAAATCGATAATCAACGTTTATATACTGAAAACGATCAACTAAAAGAAACTAATTGTCAAACTCATAATCATGAAGAAATTATTTTACGTGAAAAAAATGCTCAATTAGAAAAATTAATTAATTCTTTACAACGCAGTAACGTAATCGTTTATTTTTGTATTCATTTATTTTCTATCAAGAAATTTGTTTTATAGCAACAACCACTATGTGATCAAGGTATTGATTCAACAGTTTTTGAATCAAAAATTAAAACTCTTGAAAATGACATTGACTTTTATAAACATCGTTCTGATCAGCAAGTAAAAACAAAAATACTATGATTATGTTTTCATTTCTAACTTATAAATAAATAACAATTCGTAAACATTTGTCTGATATTTTATAGGAAATAGAAATTCGTCGATTAGTCAATGAACTCAATACTGAACGTGAACAACATAAAAATGAACTTGATACTTATCGAAAAAATATTATTGTAAATATTTATCAGTATCCTCGTCTTTTTTATCTACATCTAGTTCTCGAAGAGTATTTAGGCGATCAGGATGAAATTTTTACTATGGATACTTAAAGTCTTCTCCACAGATAGAAGCAGCCGCTTTCATTTGTGACCTTCGTGCCAAATATTATAGGGTTCTTATATGTAAGTGCCTGATATTAGCTTCGAACTAATGTCCTGCAACTAGGTCAGGTCCTAGGTATGATCTTGTACTTGGAATCGTCTGGAATGACAATGAAACATGACGAAGTAACTGAATACATGGAATGAATAAATTAGTTATCGCAAAGGTGAATACGTATTTTGTATGGTAATGAAAAAACATTCATGTATGTATACATGATTATGACGTTGGGCACCAGCGATGCGTTCTATTTTAGCGTCATCAGCAACAAGAAAACGTATAGTTAGTACAATTGAGCAGATTCTGTGGCGGAAAGACATTAAATGAATTCTATATCACTTAATTCATTTTTATTTTTGTTATTATTTATCGAAGAAATTAAATAGTATTCTTTTTCATATCAAATACAAATTTGAAAAACGTACTGTGACTGTGAAAGTATCTGCCGGATGTCGAATTGTTTCGACCCGAGTCCAATTACGAAAGTTCGAAAGTTGTTCCAGAAGCTACGTCAAATTTCAGTGTATTTCTCTTTAAAGAAAAAAGAATGAGACTTCCGAAAAATCTTATCCTAATCAATGAGATACAACTTCAAGTATCTTCAAAAAAATTTAATGGATATCGTAATGCACCAGAATGTAGCCCCAAGCAAAACTAGAGTTTCTCCGTAAAACTCTTTAAAATCTTTTCCTTCAAACATTTATCTGCTTATTTTAGACAGTCTATCTGTAGTCAAAATTTCAGACTCATTTGTTACATCTTTGTTGAGAACCAGACATGGTCAAAAAAATACGGGGCGATTTCTGAATCGATACTTCTCTATTTATTATTAATTCTTTTTAATTTAGTCTGATGAAATCGATAAACTTCGTTCATCATTAAATAATAGTGAACTACAATGTAATTTACTTCGATTAGAATTACAACGTTTACAAACAGAAAAAGAAATCCTTAAAGTACGTTTAATTGAAGAAAACATACTAGATAGTCCAACATCTGAAATCAAGTATATAGTTTTGAATTTTTATCGTTTTTTTTTTTTCAATAAAAACTTCTTTTATATTAGAGAAATTGATAATATTAATTATGAAAAGTTTATTCGTAATGAACTTGACATAAATATTGATCAAGCTAATAAATTAATTAAGTATTTTTCTACTAAAAGAAAATATCTGAAAACAATTAGATATATATAACTAAACTTATTTTCTAGTCATTCAAATTGTCATAAGAAAATTTTAGAAGAAAAAATTCAACAATTAACAAATGAAATCAATCAATTAAAAAAAGAAAATAAAACTAATGTAATTAGTTAGTATTATTTTTCATAAAGATTTCATTTTTTTATATTTGTCTTAGAATGTTAATGACTTATCTATACAAATATATCAATATAATGAAAATATTCTTCATGCTAAACGTGAAATGAATAAATTACAAATGGAAATAACAGATAAAAATACAATTATTTATAATTTATATAAAAAAATTGAATGTCTTGAACAAGCATTAATGATTTCAAAACAACGAATGAATGCACAACTGAATGAAATTGAAGTAAAAAAATAACAAAGAAAAGACATAAATTAATAACATTTTTTTTTGTTTTTACTTAAATAAAGGAACTTCGAGCGAGAAATCAAATGATTGCATCTTCAATAAAGAAAGAAATCGTATAAATTTATTCAAATGATTTGTTTTCTATCACTAAATAACTCATTTGTTTTTGTTTTTGATCTTTAGAAACATATTCCAATATTTATAGATGGATTATCAACAGATGATCAAAGTCAAATATGTCAATCAATTGATCTGAATAAAAATTTATGTACAAGTTCACCTATAAAATCTGCTGATATAAATAGGTAAATATTATTTACAATTATAATAATTCTAAAGAAATAGTATGAAGACCTTGAAATATGTTCGAAGTCTTAGCTGATTGCTGCATACATATTGTATGTTTATAATATTTCTTAAGTTATTTCCAGAGTCTCTCTCTGGAATATTAGAGAAAATTGATTTTCGAATCTTTAATTGAAACTTTGCCTGGGAACCAAATAGGAACATTGAATCTGTCAGTATATATAACCTATTGTAAAGATACGCTTTCAAAATAAACTATTCTCATTAAGACCTATCTCTAGACAAAGTTTCAAGTCGAAATTTGAAAATAATGCTCCTGAGAAGACCACGAGAAAGATAGAACTAATATTGATTACTGATGTATCTTATTAATTTTGTTGCTCTTCGAGGCTTATAGCGAATCTGTAAGGACACTTTGTTGACACTTGACTATGTCATATATCACTAGTTAAAGCTGCTATAGTACGACAACTTGTCAACCCAGTATTAGTATGAAGTTTAGACGGATGCCATCTCTGGATCATTGCATTGACTTAAAAAATACCGTAAAAATTCGGTAGTTCCGTACCAGTAAGTTAAGAATCCGAACTTTTTTTAAGGGTATAATACGCATGGCAAAAGATTTGCAACATTTCTTGTTTGGTATGTAACTCCGTTTGGAAACGTTCTATTTTGATCACAAGGCTAAATCTTTATAGCTATTTCAGAAATTTTAATAAACTAATAACATGGAACAATTGTATCATTATGGTATATCCTACAAAAGAAACATAAGAGAAAACTGAATAATGTTGAATTTTGATTTTGATAATTATTGTTCATTCATGTTATCTATTATTTTTGAAAGCAATTGGAGACCTAGTATAACTTTCAAAGCATGAAAGTTAATACTCATCCTCATTTCAAAAACAGGTGAAAAAATAATGTCACAGTGAACTTGATGCACAAATTGCTAGTTTGAACTTTCTCGAATGTTGAAAAAAATGGTGAAGAATTAAGTTGAATAAAATAATACAGGAAGAAGTTGTCTTTAAATGACGATGATGAAAATGCCTTGAGGAAAAATCAATACTAATCTCGTAGGAAGTCTTATAACACAATGATATACATGTTCAATTCTAGTAGTCCTTGGTAATTTCCAAAATAGCTATAAAGATTTTGTCTTGTGATCCGAGTAGGACATTTAATGATGTATCTTTTGGAAGAAAAAAGATCAACGTTTTATTATGTCTCTGAGATGAGTTACATGCAAAACTATTGCCATAGTCGTTATATATATCTCATTAGAATTCACATGATGCACATAATCTCTAGTCAAAAATAATGAATTGGTATAAGGACTTTTCTTGCAAGAAAGAATTTAAGCATACAAGTGTGACGAGCTTTGACTTTGTTTTTGTTGACGAGAAATGTCAAAAAGTGTGTGATTCTGTTATCATTGACCTTAAAATGTTATTTTTGTTTGAATAGAAGAAAAAGTTTATTAAATTACTTTATATTTGAACAACAGAATGAAACATGTTCTTGACTATTAGTAGATGAAATATTCCATAGCAATTATTCGTTATGACTCAAGCTAGGTCATAAATGATAAGTTGACATTCTTATGGACTTGTTTATATTATTTATTTTTAGATATTTTTGTCATCTCAATAGTGATATATCATCATCAAGTAGTACTCGGTGTCAAAATCATGAACAACTTTCATCCGATCATCGAAATTTTCTTTCACATTGATTGTTCTTCTTTTCTTTTCTTTTTTGTTTGTATATTTTACTTGATGTTAATTTTCATTATATTAAATAAAAGTCTATTCTCCATGCTATATGCATATTCAACATGAAATCTATAAACCCAAAAGACGCAAATGGTTTTCATGTTCGATCATAACAAAAATGTATCTAGTAACAGTTGGTCTATCTCGGTTATTTAATGCCATAGAACAACTCTAAATTTAGATGGGGGTGTGTGTATATTGTGTTTTTCTTTTCCTATAGATTTTTTCTACAATTAACACTTATATACAAAGAAAAATCATTTGAAACCTTGAATCTGTTATCGTAAGTATAGCATAGATCAGACTGTGATTGGATAGAGGAGTGTTGTTCCATGACTTAAACATCAAGAATAAATATGTATCTGTTTTAGTTTTGTTGTTTTTCTTTTGTTTTTTCTTTGCTAGTATGTTACAGTTAGAAACAAAAACAGAGAAATAGTCTTTATTGCCATTAATATTTGCTTGATATGGTTCTTTTCTTTGTTTGAGACGTGATTGATAACAGGAATGTCATTGGTGAGAAAGGAGTAAGCAAGAAAAAAAAGAAACGTCGAAGGAGAATATAGTTGTCTGATAAAATGAAGAAGGAAATATACACAAGATTAACCATAGAACATAAAGAACATTCCGTCAGTAAGTTAGTAAAGCATAGAATAAAAAAGAAAAGAAAGACGTTATACTGATGGCAAAGGGTCGTTTTCTCGATCAACTAAGTATGCCAAATTTGGGAGGAACATTTGGGTTAGGATTTCATCTTGCTATTATTTTTCTTCCTTTATATTGTCTATGCCTACGCATGTACATAGCGATATGACAGAGAAAAATACCAATATATCTCAGAAGCTTTCGGTATCTGCTATTTTTTTTCTTTTCTAGCTATCTGTGATACATATTGCTGTGAGAGAAATTGTCTAGAGTAACAGTGATGATACCATTCGTTCTGTTCTATTTTTCTCGGATTATTACAAATACACACACACACTCCCTATATTCAATACGATGCATATTTACACAACATCTCTCTTCTCCTCTAAAGGGTGATGCTGACAACAATCATCTTCCACGAAAAGATCTTTGATAGATGTTATGTACGATATCGATTGTTTTTTTTTTGGATATAGAATAGTTCCCAATAGATAGCAAGAAGAAAAAAAAAAGAGAGACCAAGAAAAGAACTGTGTTGTTTTTATATCCTTTATATAGAAGGAAAAGTTTGAGCAAATAGGTAGTCTATCCTCGTATTCTTTTGTTTTAAATGAATACAACTAGACAATAGCATTCATTGAGTAAAAGTTATTGTAAGTAGAGAGTTTTTGTATTTTTGATAGATAGACTTAATAATCGAATCATGCCATTCAAACCTCCCGACGCAGTCAAATGCCCAAAGTGTAATCAAAACGTTTATGCAGCCGAAGAAGTTCCAGCAGCTGGCAAAAAATATCACAAAATGTGTTTCAAATGCGGTATATACCTATATGTTTTATACGAGAGAACAATAAAATCACCTTCATCACATAATAACTATTCACCTAAGTTTTTCCTTTCTAATCTATTCTATTTTCACAAAACTCTATTTAAACGCATGTTCCTGCTCGATTCCAATATGCTAATCATCCCTTTCAGATGCCGTTTTCAATTCAAATCGTTCGTTGTCCAAAATGTAATCAGCCTGTTTATCACGCTGAAGAAGTAGCCGCAGCGGGTAAAAAATGGCACAAAACATGTTTTAAATGTGGTAAGGAATCGATCTTATGCTATACCTTTTCTTTCCTTAACATATTATTTTTCTTTTTATTCTTATGATTATTCATGAAATGATCTAATTCATTTTGTTTTTTTTTTCTTGGAAATAAACATAGGTTTGTGCAAAAAGATGCTTGAATCAACTACCCTAGCTGAACATGAAGGCAATTTGTTTTGTAAGCAATGTTATGCTCGTAAATTTGTAAGTAAATTTTATTGGTATGAATATTTTTCTACGAAATAAATCTTTGAATCAAAGGGTCCAAAAGGTGTTGGATTTGGCGGTGGAGCAGGTACTCTTGGAATGGATACCGGCGAACATCTTGGAAATAAATCCGGTTCAGAAATGACGTAAGAATGATTGATATTTTTTTTACGTCGAATTTTTTACTATAAAATTTCTTCGTGATAGAAATAAACCAAGCTACGCACCACCACCCGGTATTGGTCAACACGAGTAAATTAAATTAATAATCATCATTTTATAGACTTTTATTGCAATCTATATTTATGTGTTTTTTTTTCACGTGTTTTATTATTTTTTAATTTTATATATTACTCAAGATGAGTGTGACTAAAATTCTAATCATTATCTATCTTATATAACATAAGTTATTTCAGATTTCATTATTCTTGTTAATTTCTAATCCGTAATTTGTAATTGAATCATGCCATTCAAACCACCAGAGTCCTCCAAATGTAAATTTATTTAAAAAGAGAAATATCTTCCTTTTATAAATTCTTAACTTTTTTTTCTTAAAAGGCCCAAAATGCAATCAAAGCGTATATGCCGCTGAAGAAGTTCCAGCAGCCGGAAAAAAATGGCATAAGATGTGCTTCAAATGTGGTATGTTGAATAATTCTAATAGGATTCTAAATAGAAATTAATCATATCATATGTTTTAATAAAAGGTCTTTGTAAGAAAATGTTAGAAGCTATGACCATGGCTGAACATGAAGGCAACATTTATTGTAAACAATGTTACGGACGTAAATTTGGGTAAGTTTTGAAAAAACAAAAAAAAATCAAATACAATAAAGACAGTAAAATTTATTTTTAGACCAAAAGGTTACGGTTTCGGACAAGGTGCTGGTACATTAGGTATGGATACTGGTGAACATTTGGGAAACAAGGGTGGATCTGAGATGACGTAAATATTTTATTTTCTTTTTGATCGATTAATTAATTAATGATATTCTTTTTTTTTCAATAATAGAAATAAACCAAATTATGCTCCACCACCCGGTGTTGCTCAACAAGAATAAATGAAATCGATTACAGTTTAATATCCAAGTCCGTTTTCTCTCATGTATAAACAAAAAAATCAAAATGTCTTTATCACTCACTTATTTCAAAAATATGATTACCTTTAGAAAAACCTTTCTTTTAACAACCTGTTTTTTTTCTGATCTTTCCTTCCTCTTCTTATTGTTTGTCAATTTAATATTCAGTGCAAGATTTTATTTCCGTATTGATTTATAAGATAAAAACAAAGAGAGAAAAAAACAACAATATAAACGAAATAATTATGATTGAATAGTTATTTCTCGCTGTCGATCTTTCTTTCTCAATACTTTTTCAAATGTAGGTTATCAATACGTTCTTCTTTCTCTTTTTTTTTTCTTTGCACTTCTTTTTTCAATCTTTTCATGTTCAATTGTTGCTGCTGCTACCTTTGTCATCAATTAAAATTTTTTTTTAAAAGAATATAAACACAGATTGGACTGCGTGCACTATATAAAAAATATTCTTTTTCGACTATGATAAAGTATGACCTTTTTTTCAACACTATGTTGTTTGTTCGATAATTATCAATGTGCATATGCTTGTGTATCATCGGCATAAATAAGCAAATGCATGCCGACATTCTTTCATATCTCATAGAAATAATAATCATGGAAAAAAAAATCTGTCTGGCCCATTCTCTTCTATTTACATGAATAGGACCGATAACAGTTGATGTCAACAAAAATAACAGCTTTATATTAGGATTTTTTTTCTCCTCATCATTCATCCAATCGATAGTAGTTTCACAACAGAAGAAAAATATTAGTAGATATAGCATCAGTAGATGAATAGAAAATAACAACAAAAGAAAAGAAAAACAAGATGAGGAAATATGAATACAAAAGGTTAAATTAAATGATAAACACAAAAATAAATCTTCATATATATATTTATGTATGTACGTTTCTAAGTTGTTATGAAATGTTTTCTTTAATTAAAAAAATAATCAGTCATATGACTATGACTTCTATGGTACGATAGTGATGAATGTAAACAAACATGTTCATGTTGTGAAAAAGCAAAATCTGGCGAATGATTATGTTCTTGAGGAAAACTATAAGAAGATTCATTATATCTATCAGTTGGTATTAAACTTAATGGTGATATAAATTGCTGTTGATTAGAATATGATAATTGATTCTAAATTCAAAAATAAATATTTTTCTTTTTCTAAGAATAAAATTACGTTATTATTCGGATATGGATCATGAAATTCAGGAAGTATTGACATAAGTGGTACTGGTTGAGGTGAAAAAGAGTGTTTCTAAAATAAATTTAAATATTTCTAATAAAGATAAAGTATTATTAAAAGAATTTTAATATACTTGTTCCATAATATCATGTAAAGTTTGTTTAACTAAATGAATAAAAGTTGATTCTTGTGAATTATTTTGATCAAATTCATTTACCAACTAAATTAAAAAAAAATATATATATTTGTTTTTCTTATAAAATAATCAAATTTATTCAAGATTATATTTACATTATAATTTTGCATATTATTTTGTTCAATAAATTTTTTATTTAAACGTTTTCGTCTATATCGATTCTTTCGTTTGGTTTTAATTATTGATGTTTGTTCAGGTTTCTTTATTGACATTTTATTCATAATTGATAAAGATGATGATACTTGAGTATGAGACATTATAGATTGATATGATGGTAATATAGTAGAAGGTCGTATAACTGGTGTAAATCCATTAACAAGGACTAAATCTTGTTTAGGTCGAAGTATAGTTGTTTCACCATTTCGACGTATAATCATTTCATGATTTTTAAAACGACCTTCATTAGAAATATTTGATGATGTATGATTATATTGTCGTGTTGTATTTTGTAATGGATCTGTTGAATGATCAATGAGTAACTCTGGCAATGGATAATCGAAAAATTTCGTATATTTTGATGTTTTATCAATAATATTAAAAGCAAGATTAGGCTAAAGCAGAGAGAGAGAGGGAAGAAAGATTTGAATAGATTGATTTTAAAAATGTTTTTAATAATCTTACAATCATCATTTTTTCATCACGACGATTAGTATTATTAAGACGTTTAACTTTATGAAAATGTGAACGATGTTTTTGTTGATTAATATAAGACATCTTTAAAATGAAAAGTAGAATATTTCTTACTGTCAATGTATATTCGTTGATCTTTCTGATTCTTTTAAATGAATCGATATGTATCTGTAGAGAGAGAGAGAGGATTTCGAATAAGCAACAAGCGCCATCTTTATACTAGATTTAAATATAAAAAAATCAATTAATTTCGTTTCGAAGAAAAGCGCGAGTATAAAAAGAATTTCTCTATTTTCTATACAAATCATCATAAACGGTTATCGAATTTACTTTTGAATAGATTATTTAAAAACTTGCGTTTCTTCTTCTTTTTTTTCTCATTTTCAATAATAATGATTACTCAACAAGAATAATAATAATAATAATAATTAATAATCAAGAAGGAATTATGGAATTTGATAATGAACAAACTAAAAATCATAAATTAATTAGTTCACAACGATCATTTCAAAAGAAAAAAATTCATTAGTAAATTTTTTTTTTATTTTTTTAATTAAAAAAACAATGAAATTATTCTTTTCAATCATTTAGTTTAGATAATAATAATGATTGTTTAACAGATACTTGTATTACTATTTATAAAAATTCAATATGGTGTATTAAATTCATATATGAACTTTTTTTTATAACACTTTGGCAAGTTTTATTATTTGCTAAAGATGAAATACATAATAGTCAAGGTGATACTATGAAAACTAATACTAGTCTAGATGTTATGTCTCTTAATAATTCTGCAAAAGAAAATTATTCTGAAAAAATCTATCGAAAACTTCCACGTCATCATTTATCAATGATTGAAACAAATAATCAAGAAAAATATCAACATCAACTATTGAAAAATAATTCACGGTAGATTAAAATAAATTTTATTTTATTTTATTTTTTTCTTTATTTTATTATATAAATTTCTAGTGAAAAAATTTCATCAAAAATAAATTTATTGTCAAATAAAACACGTATAACTGTTCGTTCCATATCAAATCAAAATTTAAATCGAGCACAGTCAAATCATACACCTTCAACTGAACAGAAAAATTTAAATGATACTATAGGAGTACTTAATTCACATATTATAGTAGCACCTGTAGATTCATCACATTGTCAAAATATGATAACAAAAAATAATTTACGTGAACAATTAGCTGATAGACTTTGTCATTATTCACATGAACCAATAAGATGTATGAATCGTGCAGTGTATTGTGAGCATTGTCGACCATTATTCTTTCCGTATGGACCTTGTCATCGTTCAGAACATTATATTCCACCATGTATACCACAAAAACAAATAAATAATGAAAGAGAATTTTCTCAAAAATCAAAACAATCTCGACAAATGGAAGAAACAAGTGAAAGTCAACCTACTCAATATTCGAGCATGTCTTTTAAATAAATTTAGTTTTTCAATTTTGCTTTCTTTGTCTTTAACGATATCTTTATACGTTAGATATTAGGATTGACATCATGTTGTCATGTTTCCTGAGTACTATTAGTATATCTTGTTATCATAACAGAAAATAATTTCAGATAAAAACTTGCTAGCATAATTCTTTTGGGAAGGAAAATATGGAAGTTACATGTGTTCTTTAGTCTCATTATACCAATAAAAAATACATTAAGTAAAAAGTCTATAGTAGACTATAGTTGTTCTCTAACAATAATCGATTGTGAAAGGAAACGATAGGTTTTATTTATTTCTGTATTTCGAACAGAAATCTTTTTTTCTATTGGCATTCTAGTTTTTGTTTGTCCTGCAGCTTTTCGTTCCTTATTTTTTTATTTGTCTTATTCCATTTTTCTTAGCATAGGTTTATTATTATTCTAACCATTGATTTAACTGTCATATAAGTCTGTTGTACACATCTATGATGTGTACAACAGATCTCAATACACTATTATTTATCTTGATAAGCTTAGAAACATTAATGTTGATTATTCACCGAAGTAATAATTTAAGCAGTTTGCACTTTTTATATGGACCATATGACCATTTGTAGCAAATCCATTCATGAATACCTATCATCCTTGATGTCTAGCATATAAATTTTTTATCAACACACATACACAGACGTATTGCAGTCATTAAAATGTCTTCAAAGGCTTTTGAGTATTCTAGAACAATATAAACCTTGTGATTAATGCCGCTCAGCGCCTTTTCCCGTTGCTATGACATTATGGGAAAGAATCCTGGTCTTGGTTGTCCTCAACTGTTATGGAAACGTACCCAATGCTTTCTGACACTGGCGATGAAAAAACAGTAGACTTCATGTTATTCCAAGAGAATTTTTACGATTTCATAAGACTTCAAAACTGAAATGTCTGCTGGTTCTCTCTCGCTATTTTCCTGCTAAAAATATATCTTCTACTTTTTCATTCATATTGACATCATCATACTGAAAAGCTCAAAATAAAATAATAATCATTCTTTGTTTATTTTACTTAGTATCTCCGAGTGTTCAATCACATTTAGCAAATTCACCTGAAGATGAACCATTATCGACTGGTACTATTTTACATAATGAAAATAATGAACAAAATCCTTCTATATTATCATTTCCTGATCATGATTCATCTCCATCACAAGAATCCGAACAATTAAATGATAACGATAATCAATTGAAGTTGGATGCACAAATATTTGTTGATGATTCAATTCAAAATGCTCAAGAAAAATATCAACGAGTATAGAGATTAAATTCTATCCTTATTGCGATTTCTTAATTATTTCTTATAGATTTTACGCATGAGTATGGATCACGATTCGAAAAACACTATATTGTAGTTTTCATTTTTTTTTCTTGTTGTTTTTACATAAAAAATTTCCAATTTTGACATTTACTATAGAGATACACATAAACAAACGAACTTTAATAAACCAAAATCAGTAGTAATGTCGGATGAATCGAATACACAAAAATTATCCAATGAAACTATATTATGTCAAGACCTTTGTAATCAACTCAATTTATCAGATTCTAATCAAATTACTGAAATTATTCATATACTCGCATTAAATGCACCACATATTCTTAAAGAACAAGATTCAAATAAAAATACTGTAATTCATAATTTGAATACAAATAAAGGTCTTCATGAAAACAAAAATATCATTTGATGTAATATTGGATTTTCACGTATTTATTTTTTTGTGTAGATAATGGAAATAATTTATGTAAACACTTATTGCTACATCCACCATTTAAACCGAAACGATTGATTCATTTATGTCCAGATGGAAGTATTCAAGTCTTATCAGCTGTCGATGATAATTCTAATGCAAATCAACTAATTAATCCACAAAAATATCATCTTAATTATTCGAATTCAGCTTTAACACCATCTATGCAACAAAATCATATTTTTACAGGTAAATTCTTTGAATGTATTTTTTCCTCACAAGATGATTTAAATATATATATATATATTTTGTAAACATATTCATATATGTCAGATTTACTTTTTTTTTTCTCTTTTAGATGAATCTTCTCTTCCTTTGGAATATGAAACAACAGCAACTACTACACTTGATTTAAAAACAAATTCACAATCTCATTCAAAAAATGAAATTAATTTTGATCATTTAATTATAGATAATAATTCAATATTATCTCTTCAACAAAAAAAGACTATATTCACATGTGATAGTTCATTAGGATACACATCCACACATGCGAGTGAAATCCAACTTAATAATAATCATTCAAAAATTGTTTTTCCAGATAATGATCCAATAGTAATGATTAATCTTGATCTTCAAGATGAATTAATCGAAATCAATAATAAAGATGATGAAAATTCGGTACCAGAAATATTTTTCAAACGTATTATTGCACATGAAAGTAATTATCTATTTATAAGTTAATGTAATTAATCGATTATACATTCTCAAATAGATTCTATAACTTCTTTAACTGAACTTTCGAATCAATGTATGATGATAGACAATGATACATCACTTTATAAACAACATGAAAATCATAAAAAATCTCGTCACAATCGTTCACAATCATGTAAAAATAAAAACACAACCTCTATAGAGACATAGCAAAAATTACAAAAAAAAGAAAACATCGACTTTTCAATCGTTTTTTTTTGTTTTTTTTTTACATCACAGGAAGACTTTGTCAATAAACCAAACCAAAATTATGTGCTCATTATTGTATATGTATAGCAAGAATTCTTCGTAATTGCTAAAATAATTGCTCCATTTTACATTCCAAAAACTTACATCAATGATAAGCATCAGAATAAGTGATGTATATGTAGATATATACATATAAATAATTATCCTTCGTTGTTAATTGAACAGAAGAAAGATGGTGTTGAAAGTCATCTGCTTTGAAGCAATCAACACATAACTCAACGTATTTTATGTGGTAAAGAAAAACAGTAGATAAAATATCGCTCATCACTTCAATCCACACTCAAAGTAGGAGTGTACATCGAATGTTGAAATAAGAGAAAAAAGAAAAATAGTTAATATCATCTTGTATGCCAAATAGTGAATTGCTGAGTCCTTACAGACCTAGATATGGATATGGTCGAGCTCGAGTGCTAAGTTTTTCGTTTCTGTTTGATCCAAGTTAATATCAGATCTGATTTGTATTCAATTTTAAGGCTGAGTAGATAAGAGTCAATACATTGAATTCAGAGTCCCCGCAACCATTATGTCACAAGAGCCTTCGGGTAGTTTATGAGTTTTTAGCATTTGACTACATTAGAATAGTTTATCAATTGAACACGTATCTGGTAAGTACCCATGTCACTGAGACAAATCTCAGCAGAGTATCCAACCAAGATCTTGCAACATGATGATAGCAAGGTACCGTACCGGCAACTAATCCAGTACACGGATATAATGCATTCGGCACATCCACTAAGGTAAATTATATTTAAAGTATCAGCGACTTTTACCTTTTCCCCCAGTATATGCAGATTTTTAAAGTCATTACATGTTTGATTCCTTTCACTTCAAGAATATGCACAACAGTATCATAAGTGTTATCCTTTCTTTTTTGGTATATAAAATCACTTAATCATTCAGTTTTAAAATTAATTTCATTCATTAAATATATCAATTCAAGAGTTTATATTATCGATTATGATTCTTTTCTTTTTTATTTTAAGAAAATCAGAAAAAATAAAAATAAATATTCAAACAATCACAAAGAAATATTTGTAGATATTTTGTCATTAAAAACAACATTTATTGATGAAATCATTCATTGTAAAACATCATTAACTTGTTTACCAAATGATAAAAATATTTGTTCAAGTGTTGTTTGTGATATTGTATATGTTTCAATATTTAAATGTTGTTTATTTTGTTCAAGTAATTCAAATAAATCAGCTGGTGTACTTTGTTTAACTTGAAATATACCTGTTGAATATGTTATTTCTCTTATTTCAACATTTAATTGTCTTTGT
>CAJNOP010000025.1:7668-72231 GCA_905250075.1 Rotaria sp. Silwood1
CAAAATTAGTTTGTTTTCATTTTTTTATCACATTAGGAATGTGTTTTTTAGAAAAGTAAATACATGTTCTAATAAACCTTGAAATTCTGTATCGGTCTATATATTTACCTAGAATATTGCATTCATTTATTAAAAAATAATATGAGTATAATAAAGAGACTTTCATTTGAAAAGTGTAAAAAACTGTAACTTTTCTTCTTATTACAAAAATATATTTACTATAAAAATAAGTTTTTAGAACAACAACTATAGATACGTAGAGAGTTTGAAATTTTATATCGTCCTATATTTTTTTGTCTTGTAGTGCATTTGTGTGCTGAAGAATAATTTCAGTATTACATAGATAACCTACTAAAGAAACTAAAAAACATTGGATTGTCCACCGACACTTTGCTTTTTATTTCAATTTTATTCTCAGTATCGAAATGACTTTTTGAACATGTAATTATATGTTTTGATAGTGTCCGCCTATTCAATCATTTTGAATTTTGGAAACCAAAAAAAGAGAAAGATAGTAGAATAATCTATTGTGTTTTAGAGATTATCAAGAAGTGTACCTACGTAGTACTCAAATTATTCTTTCTCACACAAATGCTAATTAGAGAACCTTCATTGCATCCGATTTATTTTGATCGTGAATGAGTGCAAACTACATCATAAATACACATAATGTTTAAAAAAGTCTGAGCGCTGTTAGAATTCGTACTTATTTTTTTCTTAATGTTTTTCTAGTAATGGTATACTTATAATACAGACTGCCGCTATTTATCTTCAGGAAGATCTATGCTATAATCATAGTTGTAATAAGCTACATACAGAAAATAGTCATTGAACTATATTATTTTTGTCGCAAATTGATGTTGAGAAATGGTGTGTGTAATGAATTTTTATGAAATGAATTTCTTTTATTTTACCACCATATTTGGATGTTTGCTAGAACACACTAAAGACTATAATGATATAATATTAGTAATAGATCTATTTGTGATTAAGCTATCGAACTTTTAATATATCTGTTGTTTATAAACGCCAACTTTTTTGGAAAACTCGCCTTTTTGAATCTTGATATGAAACTTTACATAATTAGAGAAGTCAACTAAACTAGCTTCCAGCAAAAACATTCAGAAGTTGAGAACGAACCTTCTTCAAAATGAGACTTTCAAAAATATAAACCCTTTTTTATGGACAACATATACAAAATGCATTTTGTGAACGCTTCATACATCTAAGAGAGTTTGTTGAAAACTGCTAAATTTTTTATGGAAGATAGTCTAGTTGATTTATCTATGTATAGAAATTTTCAGACCAAAATTCGAGAATGCGAGTTTTTCAAAATGAAGGATCTCTAGAAAATAGACGTTAAAAATTCAATAGCTTAGTCAAATCTCAATAGGAACTCAAATACTTTCAGGAGTTTAATTAGAATTCTATGTAGTATTTATAGGCAAAAAATCGTCGAAATCGGAAGGGGATAGCTGAAGAACTTCACTCGTCTGTTTCGAAGTTCTGTTTGCTATACTTTTGTTTAATGAAAGTTCTTCACTGTTATATTCTGCTTCCGTATTGATATCGACATGTTCATCGTTTCTGTTGACTTCTCAGTAATTCTTTACATTCTTTACATTATACATAGGTTCTTTTGACAAGGGGTTATCGCTAATAAGTTATTCTAGCATTCATAAATAAGTTTGCTTATTTTTCTGACTCATCTTAGCGGATAGTCGTCATCCTCAGCATAATCATAAATGAATATTCAGTTTATAAAACAAGCTCTATGTCTTTTATAACTACCCAAATAAGAACAAGTAATTTAATCTCCATTAATGACAAACGATAGTCACTATGCATGAATCCATATCCAAACAAGAAAAATGTAAGAAATACGTCGTAGTGACGTTTTAAAAACTCAAGATAAGCCAAGTGTCACATATGCATAAAATGAGTCATCATTTCTATTTAGTAATAGCTGTCGCTTTTCAAAGTATGATTAATTGTAGCGAATCTTGGCCTCTATATTATCATAGATATAATATGTAATAAATATTTTTTAGTACATAAAATAATACAAAGGAGCAAACACCATCAAAACTGAAAAAAATCAAAAATTAAACCTGAATTCGAGAGCAAAGAACTATAATAATACAATAATTTTTTTATTAAAAATTTCTGTATATTATAGAGTTGCTTTTCTTCATGCTATAATATCCTTATTAATACAAGAAGCATTCATGAACATATTTATAAACAAATCTTATTTGTAAAAAAATTTTTTGTCAAGTGTAAAGATGATAATAACTGTATTTAATTTTTTACTACAACAATCAATATTATAAACAGGATATTATCACATATTTATCCACTATAGAAATGAATAAACTTGGTTTAATTTAGTCCTTCGTAGCTTTCTTCAATAAAACACGTTCCTCAAACAATAGCTATAGATATGACTATTTTAAGTCATGCATGAATGCCTCCTTTTTTTTTTGTTTATTTTTCTCTCACTAGAGTCTACATGATCATTATCTTGTCTATTGATGTCTATACGTGTAAGTTAAAGAAAAAGTAAATTATTGTCGTATTTCGACTATAGATAATTCAATGGCAACTAATCAAAATGTTACTGATATTGATACAGCGAAACTTTTGTCTATATTAAGTAATGAAGATGAACTAATTGTTAAACCTTTTCAATCTGGTAAGATTCGTAAAAGAATTTCAAACTTAAATATTTTTTGACACGATTGATTTGATTATCTAAGGGAATGGCCCTGGGATGGAAGTCGGAGAATGTGGAAAAATTGTATCACGAGTAAATAGAACTTTATTTTATTATCAAATTGGTATGAATAAAAAATAAGAAACTATTATTATAAACAATATTCATTTTTATTCATAGGCGACAACGGGAATACATCCAAGATAAATTTAAAATTTAGCCAAAAAATTATGTTATTAAATCCCGAAACCAAAGAAGTAGATATATATTATTTTGTTTTGTTTTATATATAGTAAATTTTATCATTTGAGGTAATACTCGAATTCTATCAAAATCATCTCCCAGTCTTATCTAAACTACATTTTAAGCCAGATGTACGATGTTTAGGAACACAATCCAATAATGCTGCATCAATTGGATCTATTAAGAAAAGGTATATTAATATACTATCTATTCAAAATTTTTTCTAAAAAGGATTGCTATTTAATAAAGTCATTGAAATTGAGTATATTATTATACTCCTTTCTAGTACAGTGGCTAATACGACTGTCCGGAAAGCAGGAGATGCATGGCTCGATTCCATGCAAAGGGAGATTATTCTTTTGTTCCGTTCTGTTGTCATACCATCACGTTGCTGTCTCGGTGATAACAGAGAAAGAAAGAAAGAAACAAGACATAACAGTTCCTTGACACTGTTTTTTTATAGCCGCCAGCCATGGTTGAGTAGTTACGTTGTTCGACACGTATCCACAAGGTACTGTGTTCAAACCTCAGTATCACCATCCATGGGATGACCCTGAACAAGTCACTAACGGCTAGTTGTTTCGGATGACTCATTCGAAGGCATGTTGGCTACATCGTTAGTCAGTATGCAGAGTAAAATAACTCCAACATAGATATCACGATGATGCGATTCTATGATGATCGCCAATCCAAAAATCATAAACGGGGGCAGCGTTGGACGAAAAGGGGTACAGATACTGTCGTCTGTAAAAAGAAAAAGACGAGAGAACCCGCCTGCAGGTGAACCCTTCGCGGCTGGCCCCAACGGGCGATAAGCCTATGGGAACTATTATTATTATTATTATATTATTATAGTCAGATTATTCATAAATAAAATAATAAGCTCAATAAATAATTATACCTATATTTGTATCAATATAGAACCGAACAAAAATTGAAGCCATTGAGATACATATCGAATAAATTTGATCTTACTGGAAATTTGATTGACTGTACACAGTGACCAAAAAAAACTTATCTCATTTATGAAATGTAATTTCTACATTTATAAGATTTAGTTGTTGAATCGATTTTTTTACAATAAATAGAACTGAAAAATTAATATTAGATAGAAACTTTTTTATTTTGAATACATTGTATCGAGAGTAAAGATAAAGAAGAAATTTATTGAATATGAAATCCTTTATGAAGCGAAATCATATTTTCTAGATTTTGATCTTTTGTAATAATTCCAGGATCAACGATTATTATGGTCTGAAATGTTCAGGCTGTCTTTCTAAATCTTTAAAGCCTAAATAAACATAAAAATTATTTTAAATTATTAGCAAATTTCCATCAATAGTAAAATATTGGTACCGTTAGAAATTTTGGTTTCACTATAAGAAACAAAATGTAACATAATAACGAAGAGTATAGAAGTAATTACTTTCAGAGTAAAATTATTCTATCAAAAGAAAAAAAAACAACAAAACTTTTTAGATCGAATCTTTTTTTCTATAGCGACTATACAAGTAATTCTATGGATACATCAGAGAACGAGGATCAATAAGACCAGTTTTCTCTCCAAAATCTGTTCGAAAAAAAAGTAAATCACGCTAATAAGTCAACCATCGTCACTACATGCGCATACTTAATCGCGTTAGTTCAACAATGCAATGTTTCTCACATGTCTTCCTCTTTACAGCACACTTGACATTTATTTTTTCTATTTGTTTTGAGTCCAACATATGACAAGATATAAAGCTGATGACTCTGATTGCGAATATCATATTAGTCTTTGTCTAAATCATTTTGATGAAGGACAATATCAAAGTTTCAAGAGACTCGGTTATGGTTAAATAAACACGCTATTTGTTGTTTTAGATCGATTACCGGTCTTCTATAATGCTTTAAACGTTTAAAAACAAATTTCAAATATGTATTTAAGTATTTTCTATCTATGATTCAGAAATTAGGACATCTCAATATCTGAAATAGCTGACAGAACTGCACTAGAAGCAAAAAATTCTAGTCAATTGATGTGTACAACTCCTTCCGAAGTTAAGTCACTTCACCATTTCATCCGATTATCTTCTTAAAATAATATAGACAGGTGAAGTTTTTCATGATCTATTCAAATATGTTCTTGACAAAGAAAAAGATTTGTTCTTTTCGGATAAAATTGCGTTTATTAGTGAAAAGTCAAATGTTTCAGATCATCTTGTCACAGTTCTTGCATGCTGTACGTTGTCATATATGTTTAACTGACAGAGTTAGTATTTCATTAGGTACAGAACACTCGATTATCTAACAGGTCCTATGCAGATTAATTGGAAGCGATCAAAAGTTCTTTGACTATAACAGTTAACAATGTTGAACAATCAACTTTTAGTTAAACCATTTTAACAAGTGAGGATACGAAATATGCAATATTTTGACCTTAATCAAAGAAAACACGATCCTTTCTGTTTGGTTTATTAAATCATTTCCACTTTAATACAGTGGTCTAAATCTTTGAAAAATATTTAGTATAGGTAATCGAGTATCCTCTACCGAATGAAATATTAACTCTGTCAATTAAACATATAGAACAACGTACAGCATGCAAGAATTGTGAACAGATGATCTGAAGCATTTGACTTTCACTAGTAAATAGCAATTTTATCCGAAAAGAACAAATCTTTTTCTTTGTCAAGAACATATTTGAATAGATCATGAAAAACTTCACCCGTCTATATTATTTTAAGAAGATAATCGGATGAAATGGCGAAGAGACTTAACTTCGGAAGGAGTTGTACACATCAATTGACTAGAATTTTTTGCTTCTAGTGCAGTTCTATCAGCTATTTCAGATATTGAGATGTTCTAATTTCTGAATCATAGATAGAAAATACTTAAATACATACTTGAAACTTTTTTTCAAACGTTAAAAACATTTTCACTCATCGAAATAATTTAAACAAAAGCTAGTATAATATTCGTAATCAGTGCCATGAACTAACTTGACTAAATATATGCGTGATGTAATTCATAGTGAATTTATTATCATGATATACTTTTTTTGAGACATGCTGAAAAGAAAAGTGCCCTTATCGACCTTCGTCCTTTCTACTCAAAAGTAACTGTTTTTGAGCATTTTTCGAGAGTTTTACAGTGAGAGTATACCGTTCCAGTAACGATTCTATATTTAATGAATTTGTTGTTATGTCGTATTATAGTGACACATCTTCACAAATCATAATACCTCTGTCCAATTAGTTTTCTGAAGTTTTATCTATTACAAAAATAATTGAAAAAAAACTAAATTCTAGAGGAGAAGAAGTAATACTTCGAAAACGGATTTAGTTTTCTTGGAATTACCTTGCATATAGTATATTGAATTTGTTTTTCAGATTTAGACGAATGTTCGTTTCTGTATTTTTTAATAGTCGATGTATTTTACATAAATTTATTTGAATATAGTAGAAGTCATTTCTATATTTTACTGTTAGTTGTTAAACGAACAGTTCTGATCGAAGAAATACATAATGGAATTTTCATTCATAGAAGAATTTCAAAAATAAAATACGTCGATATTATAAAACTGTGAATAATTGCATCATACTAATACTATTTTTTAAAGATAATATCAATAGAGAGTTTATAATTGAATAACTAGGTGAATGTATGACAAAATTTATTTAGTTCTCATACATTTTGTATCTTTGCTAAGTTATCTATATACATGAAATAATGTCCGTTAAACGAAAAAGAAGCATGTTATGTCTCTTTCTTTTTCAATTTCCTACTCTTTCTGTTTTTCTTTTGTAGATTGGCTTTTGGTAAAGTATGGTATGATGTATATGATAATAGACGTGAACATATTGCTAGTTTAGCGTTACGTAAAAATCATATAAAAGGTAAAATTCAACATCGAGTACTGCAAGTTTTAATATTTAACGGTGATGAATCAAAAGCTATTGGACATATTTATCCATATTCATCTGATTTACAAAGAACAGAATATGGAAGTGCTGTAGCTATAAAAAGTATATGACTGTTCATTGGCCTTGTCGATTTTATTTTATATTATTTTTTTAGTTCCACAAGATATGAAAGTTGAAACCAAAGCAATATTATTAATAAGTACACTCATGCTTGTATGTAGTATTCGATTTAGAATGTTTATGTTTGAAAAATTTTTGTTTTCTTCTAGAAACCACGACTTCATTAATCGATTTAAATGTCGACATTATCATTAAGCATTTTAATCTATTTTGTAAATAACGAAATATCTTGAAAAGTTTTAATTTTAAATGAAAAGATAAAAGTATTAAAATTAACTTGATTACGCGAGTTTCACTGGAAAAGATCTCTTGTTGAAGAAATAATTTGTAATACAGAACGCAACAGTGCTGAATCTAGAATGTTGGGAACGTCGGATAATCATGGTCATCAAGTGTATTTTGAAGTCATTAGAGATTGTGCCTACTCATTTTTGAGCGTTTTTGTGTTGAGAAAAGTCGCAACACATTTTGAAGGGGAGAAGTGATTGCCATTGGCGCCCACCTTAAAATTCATCACGGGAACTCAAAGACTATACATTGAATTCTATTATCTGATGTTGAAGTAATGGAATTGGTATCTCAGTATTTCTTGCAGATTGAAAATCTAACTAAATAATGCTGAAGAGATTTTTTGTAAATAAGAAACTCATGGATTGGTGGTTACCAGATGTTTCGATTATGTATACTGTTTTTTTCTTTTTCAAGAACATGGCAAGGTTTATCTTTGCTGTACAACAACGAACAAATAATGCTAAAATATTTAGAATATGAATATAAAATACGTTCACTTTTTCTTATTTGTTCTAAAATTAATTGTTTAATATATTATAAAATAAGAAAATATCTGATTGAAAAAAAAACCATGAGAGAAATGTTTTAAATAAGTGCTAATCAAGTGGAGTTTTTTTTTCTAACCTTTTATCCTTACATCTGGTCTATTAGTTATTTGTACAAACAACGAGGACACAGACTGGCAAATCAATTAACCGACGATCCAAAACGCATTGACTATAATCAAAACGAAGGTCGATAAGGAAGCAGAAAGACAAAGTTCTTTTATCTATATGTATTCAACAACTGTGTGTTTTATTATCATTATAGTATAACTAAATGATAGAGCTCTCATCGAAGGTCAGAAACAAAAACTTGACAATGTAAAATAAAGATGTTAACTGTTAGATAAATAAATAAATACATCAAATGACTTTATCTTCTTTACACGGTATACTCGGTCAAAAATTATATGAAGGAAAATCTAAAGCAATTTACTCAGTAATTGATCAACCTAATCTTATTTGTATTCATCGTAAAGATTATTATGATTCATCAGATTCAATACTAAGTATTTCTGGTAGTCGTCGATCAAGTTCTGATGGCTTATATCGTTTAAATAATCAACAACAAAATCGTAATAATGCTTCAAATCTTAACAGTCACATTACAAGTAAAGGTATATTAACAACTTCTATAACAACGTGTGTTTATGAAATCTTACGTGAAGCATCTATACCAACATTTTATGTTGCTTCACATACTCAACCAGATATATTTATTGCAAAAAAATGTACTATGATACCAATATTATGGATTATTCGTCGTATAGCTAATGAAACATACGTTAAACGTAATCCTGAAATTATAAATGGACACCGTTTTATTCCACCAATTATTGAAATCTATGATAAACATCATCCAATTGTTTACAGACGCACAGCATTAGGAAGTCTTGATGAAAATCTTGAATCAGATCGTGAAAATCAATTAAATGATGATGAGGATTCGGATTTAGATGAATGTATTTCATCACTATGGTCTTATGAACAACTTCTTAACACAAATATTGTTATTGAAAATTTGAAACTTTCAAAAGCCGATATTGAATATATGTACGAAATATGTTGTGTTGTATTTGATATACTGGAACATGTATGGATGGTTGAAAAGAATTGTCAATTAATTGATTTAAAAATTGAATTTGGTATAACAACTACAACAATAAAAGAAATTGTTGTTGCAAATATATATGATGTTGAAACATGGCATATATTACGACCACTTGAAAATATGACTTCGACTGAAAATGATTTGATTCAAGAAAATCTTATTTGGATAAACAATGCATTAAGAGATATACTTGATTTAAATATCAATAAATCATTAACAGCGAAAATAGTTTCAAATTATAAAAATGATAACCAAAAACAAACGAATATTATTCCTGAAGATGATTATATTGATATAGATAAAAATAAATTATCCTTAAGTATCTATTCGATATCATTTTCACCAACAATAACAAATCGTTGTATTATCGTTTGTTCATCAGTACATGATATTGAACATGGACAAAAAATAAAAACAACTCTTAATGAAATATATAATATTCAATGTGATATTCGTCTTTTGTCAGTATTTAAATCTTCGCAAACAGTGCTAAAACTTTTATCTAACTATTCATATGAACATTGCCGACCAACTGTTTTTGTTACACTTGGAAATATAAATAATGGTCTTGCTATGTCTTTATCATCAAATTCGCAATATCCAATTATACATTGTTCATTACCAAGCAAAGAACAACAAAATAATTTATTTGATGCAAATTCATTTACATCAAATGATACATCATTATTTACAGTTGTATTTACATTATCAAGTGCCATACAAAATGTCATACAAATACTTGCTATGAATGATTGGAAATTATGGACGAAACAACGTGGAAGACGCTTCAAAAAATTTATGGATTTAATAAGAACTGATCAACAATTAACAACCATGCAAACAGTTAAAACAAATAATGGAGTGTTAATTAATAAATAAAAGAATTTCTTTTTACTTTTGAACTATATTCGAATTGTTTAAGTATGTTAAGAATGATTTTCATTGAATGTAGGCTAATTTCCATAAGCAAGACATCAACTGAAAGGTCAAAGAGACGATATCTCTCATTAAACTAAATCCATCTGTTCAGCAGCATGAGATAGCGTTTCTTCATTAGTCTGAAGATATATTTCTAGATTTTATCTTTTGTAAATATGTAAGATATTTTTTAGGAAACCTACTATGAGTATAAATGGAAATCTCTGGTTTTACATTTCTAAAAAAAATAATGCGCGTTAAGTCGAAATTATATTTTCTATTGTCAAGCACCAAAATAACAATAATGTAATAAAATCGTTTTCCACCGTTATAAATCAAACCAGAAATAATAATGTTCTTTATTCTATTTCTGTGTTAGTGTTTACTCTACTAATAATAATGTCAACACCAGTATATCATTATCATTTCAGCACGTGCTGTTAATTGCTGATAGCAAATATGTGATTGAATTTGCAATCGAATGTTTATCATACTTTTATACAGAAACTCGATGTTTTGCTTGTACAGATCTTAATTTAATTGAAGAACTGATATTAGTCGAAGGTATTTATGATGGAAGATTTCTGTTCATCAGCTAATTATAGCATTACTTTACTTGTATACTTTCTGGTATTGGTTTCAAAATGAATTATATATCAGAATCTTAATAAAGATTTTTTGTCTTTTGATGTATTTCTATCGAAAGTAACTATTATCTATGAATATGTTGCAAAGTATCTTTCTGAATTCATCTCATCGAAAAGGTTTTATCATTATTTTTTTCTCGATTGAGCAGTTAAGTGATTGATAATGCTGAACGAAATTTTGTTTAGAATTTCATAGATCAATCGTCAGAAAAAGCTTCGTACAACAACGAGTACACATTTTGAGTGAAATCAAAAACTGGAACACAACGAAGTCAAACAATCTGTTGCTGAAGCTGACAGACATGGAAAAGTTGGTTATAAGTCATTTTCCATTTTACAGAATGATGCAAATTCATCATATACGATTTAGCGATTTTTTTTCAATATCAAAACTGATGTATCCAGCACACAATTATTTTTCTTTATTTTTGTATTTTGATATATGAAACAAAGCAAGGATGTTATTGTTTTCATTAAGATTGACGACATTTTTATCCACAATAAATCTTATATGCGCCCATGTTATGTCAAAAAGTGAAACCAAATCTAGTACATACTATTCTTAATATATAATTTTAAAAGAATTATTGTGCATAGGTAGATTACTTATCGTTAAAAATAATACTAGCAAATCGATTGGCTACTTTTCATAGTTCTTTTAACGGTTTTCTTCCCTTTTTTTATTTATAATATTGGTAATCTTATCAAACTGATGAATTTATATATGAGAACATATTAAAATATTCGATGATTATTTTCGCCTAAGGAAGCTTCATCTTTATTAATCAAAAGAAATGTCATTCTAAGTTAGACACAATTCTCATGATGCGATGAAATGTTAAAACATAGATATCGTACTTGGATGTGCAATCACACGAA
Source organism: Rotaria sp. Silwood1 (assembly GCA_905250075.1). Classification (NCBI taxonomy): domain Eukaryota; kingdom Metazoa; phylum Rotifera; class Eurotatoria; order Philodinida; family Philodinidae; genus Rotaria; species Rotaria sp. Silwood1. The sequence continues at coordinate 19,041 of CAJNOP010000025.1, forward strand.
GAATTTATCGAACTGTTAGGTGCATATATTAAACGAAATACTATTGGTCACATTAATAACGCTTCATTTTATTCAATTATTGTAGAAGCACACTTCAATGCATCTCATCGAACAGTCTATCACATTATTGTTTTTTTTCGATATTAGAACAGCATGACATTTCATCAGATGAATGAATCTCTCACAAGTATGATAACGCCAACAATATAGTCAAAACCAATGAAGTTGTCTATGCTTGTAATAGTATTAAATTAGAAAGTGAACAAGCAGATATCTTACAGTTAGCGTTCATCGTACCAATCATTTGTGATTCGTTTCTCAAGTGACAAAGAATTTAAATTACTTTTTAATATTTTACAAGAACCGCGTAACGGTTTCACAAAAACTATGCAATGGAATTATGTGCTTCATGAAAACTTGGGTCTTGACATTTCGCTTGACTGTCGCGTCGAAAGATTTATCTGATACTCGATAGGTAAGCAATATGCATTTCCATTGATACGTTCTAATCAAATCTTCTGATATAGATTGGTATTTGTGTTATTTTAAACACTGTTGACGTTTCCGTTTAAGAGGTTTCTGAAAGTAAATCATTAATTGATAAATAAAATATGAATATTGATATTGCACATGGAATGATCTTTATCGAAAAACGAACAACTTCGTTTTTCGTGCTTAACATTGCACATGCACTTAAATGTTCGATTCCATGTAATGAATTTTTTGATTTAACTGCAGTTGATGTAATTTGAAGTATTATGAAACTGCTTAAAAGTATGAAAAACTATGCATTACACGCGTTCATTTTATCAATAGAGCAGAAACTCATTGAAAAAAATATATTCGATAATGTAATCTGTAAATATTGTGACTACTTTGAAAAATCTTACAGCCAACGACTATTTTCTTTTTTCCTGATATAGGAAACTTTTGATTAGGACCAAGAGAAAGCAAGGAAGAAAAAAGGAAAACTGTTCTTTTTTTGAAATTTTTATGTTATATTTCCTTTATAGGAACTCTTTTATAGTTGTTATGGTCAATAGATCTATTGAAGATATAGGTGAATTAAATAATAATGAGATACGGCATTATTATGATGATCTAAATTGTTAAGAGAATAATTAAGATTATAACTCAATTGTCATCTATTTCATAATCACGACCTATTTATAAAAACATCGACAAATTTCAGATAAATTATAATATTGTTGATGTTAAAGCACTGACTTACATAGAAGGCATTGGATTATTATACAGAATTTGGAATCTGTAGCTATTTTTGACATAAGTATGTTGACAAAATGATATGTATTAACAATTACAGATTATGACACTTCTATTTTACAAAGTACTATGCAGGATTGAACACGATACACTGATATTAACTGCCAAGTTTAGTTCAAAATCAAAACACTAACTTTTTTCCCCGAATTGAAAAATGGAGGTAATCACCATTGGTATTATGCTTTGCCCAATTACGAATAAGAAATAATAAAATTTTTGTAAATTATTATGGAACTGAAAAGTGCAACAATCGTCAAATAACGTATTTATCGAACAGTAACAATCACCAACCACTATGTCATAAACACTACTAAAAATTACTCAAAATATCTCAGACTGAAGAGAAAAATATTTCTTATGCATTCAGCACAATCTCTGAAACATTCTATTTAAAATTAGAATGCCAAATCTTTTCCTACACACAATAAAGAATGATTACTCGAGTTTTCGGTCTATATTACAGTTTACAATGAAAATATAGTTGCTTAACTCATTTTTTTCTAATTAGATATTGACAGGCAAAACTCATATAGACTCCTTGTTTGTAGAATGCTTCTGACGTGAAAAGAATCATTTATATGCGTCAAATATTGAACATAAATAATAAGTTATCAAAACTACTTCTGTTACGCCCTAGAAACACTTGTGACAACTTTTTTCATATTAATACCATAGAATCGGTATGAGAGATATGAGTTTCATCTCGCCTCGAAAGTATCACTGTCTTTCAAATAGTTTTCAATATTTTGTAGAGAACCAGTAGCTTTATAACAAATACATATTATTCAATTAAAAATTCAAACATCTCGGAGTAGAACACTAGATGTTTTGTTGACAGAGGCATACTTTTGACTGATGATCCACAGATCTCTTGGATTCATGTCAATAATATGCAACATGTGTGACTACATATGAAGTATGTATAGATATCTCATTTTATTGAGTAAACTGTTAGAAGCTGCAACTGAGATCTTCAACTATCAAAAAAAAAAATAACTGCATTCAGTAATGTTGACACATATTCTCAATGAAATATTTCAAACTGAAAAATAGTTCATGACATCTAGAAAACACTTAGTAACGATGAAAACTAATAGAAGTGACTCCATTTAAATCACAAGCATTTTTTTCAAAAATAATTATTTTCGAACTATTATGTATCTGTTTTTCCAAATATATCAAATATTTTCCACGATTAGACTAGAGACTTCAGTTTAACTCAAGGCGAATATTCTGTCTGTCAGAAAAGTCTTCCTAAACGATCTTCAGCAGGATGGGAAACGAGAACGTATAATAGCACCAATATCCGATGTTATATGTAGCTTATGACTCCGGCTGATTGGATTTGAGAACGAATCAACCATGAAAAAAAACATTGATCATTATATTCTTAAGAACTAAATAGTCCCTTTATACTTATCAAATCAATTTCCATTTATATTCTAACAGATTTACCTTTCTTACTTATCAATTAGACTCATTCACAAGAGAGAAAATGCTTATTTTTGATCATAGTCATAATCAATCGACATTTTCTTTTTTAAATAAGAGTAGCACATTTTATAATGAACAATAAAGAATAATATTTTTTTTCTTTTCTTCTGTCTCATCGCAATACCTATCGCTAATAATATTATTGTTGTAGTGCAACAAATTAAACCTCGTTTACCTAGATGTACACACTATTAATATGAAATTTATCTATTAGATTACTTTTTTTCTCGTTATGCAATATAACAAGAATATATGTTTACCATCTTTTTATCTTGGCAGTTGAGTGAGAAAAGTTTTCAATGGTGCCATTATTTCACCTATATGTCAATTGTGGCGGTAAGTTATTTGTATTTTATTCAAGCAACATCTCACTTAGTCGTCGTAGTATTTTTAACACCATATCGAATGTGGATCATTTTCAAAGAACAATATATCTCTTATTTTTTTTACCCTGGCATGTCTTCTTATTTATGCCGGTATCGACTATTCTTACTAAAAATATTCGTTTTCCTTCTAGTTTTACAGGATGAGTTCATTTTATAACTATATGACTCTGGTAGATATTGCCGTTGTTGTTTACTATCTTACTCTAATTGTACCTATCAGAACCATTTACGTCGATATCTAGTATCAAGTTAGACATGTCTAAAAAGACGCAATAAATAAGACTGTAAAAAGAAATAATGGAAATCGTGATTTTGAACCACATCGTAATTTTATCTGTATCATGGAAGCCAAACTTTTGAAGGATGAAACGCCAAGCATTTTATTTAGAATGGTTATTATCAAAAATATTTTATTTATGTACATCATCACTTACCGATATCTTAAGTCATTGCTCATATACGTAAAAATCTACTTGATCGAAGTCTATCAAAATATGTGTAATTGAGTAAAACTCGTCACATCATTTCAAAATATTATCCAAATCAAAAGATGTCAGCTAACATTAGGTAATGATTACAAAAAATGTTGGGCATTGAAGAAAAGAACATTGAATTAATTAATTTCTCTTACTTATAACATATGAATGTATCAAAAATCAAAGATACCTAAGTAAACATTTGTTTCTTTTAATCATCTGGCAACATATCATGAATGATTGCAATGTCATTTTTTATTTGTAAAACTTAAATGTCCAAGGTGTTTTTCAATGCTTTTTAATAATTCAACTTAACTTTCTAATTCATATTTTATGCAAGTTACAATAATATGTTTACAAGAAAAACATGATAGGAACAGAAAAAAAGAGCTTCGTTGATGTCTAATAGATGTATAATCAAATTCATTGTAGAAAGTTATCGACGTGACGACTAATATTGAATTCAATATAACCGTCACATCGTGCATCTATGCATCACACATTCAAGTTTTATTCTATTGGCACTTCCGACATGTGATTACAGGAAATTACGTAAATTTCCTCAAATATGTGACTCATCTTTTTTTTTTTGATAGTCATAAGTCAATCTGTTGCTCTTCTAGAAAAAGAAGCTTGTTATTTGGTGCAAAACGGACCATCATCTCTATGGTCTCATATTGTTCGTAGATGGTACAATTTTATCGCTTTGACCATGTATACATATAGTATATGACGGTATTGCTATAATTACACGGTACATTACTATCGTTGTTAACATTTTTGAATGACCTTGTAACATTTACGCCTTTTGCTTTCATACAAATTTCCAGAAAAGTCATTATGATAAACTGATTGATCCATCTGTCTTGATAATCATATTTAATTATGGGTTAAGACATATGTACACACACATATTAAAGCCGAATGCTTACAATCCTTGATTGAACAAAAAAAAAATTTTTTTCTTTCTTAAAATAAAATAAAAACGAATTCATTGCATTTGTAGGTTATGCAATAACAGTCTATTGATCTAACGATGACTTTTTAGGGTATCGTCTTTTTAAAATGGTACATAAGCATAAAAAAAAAGTGTAAATGTCTTTTACATATACGTGCCTATGTACATGTACATAAGATGAGTGCATAACTAAGCGCTCAAGTAAGGAGAAATCAGAAAATTTGCTTCTTTTTTACTACATACATATGAATCGATAATAGTGATGAAGATAACTACGACAACGTTCAACATTAACAAGTTTCAGTGATGTGGTATTGATACAAAAGAAAAAAAAAAGAAAGACAAAAGAAAAGTATAGCATAGAGAAAGAAAAAGAATATATGTGGTAAAAGAAACATGATTACGAAACAGACTGCCAAAAGAAAATGTGTTCAGCATACAAGAAAGAGAGTCGGGGGTATGCTTCTTTTTTTTCCTTCTTCTCTAAATGAAAATGAGCAAATAATCATACTGACAATAGCCGTATGAGACTAATGGCTCCGTACATTTTTATTTCCTTGAAAATTGAGTATAATAATGTCCTTGTGGAGATTTAGAATGAAGATCCTTTTCTTCATAAGCTCATTCATCTGTATGTGTTAGTCCTTGGAGTGCATTTCACCTCCTTTCTTTAATAACTCCCTGCCAATCAACATATAGTTATTGTTATCTGTTATTACAGCTGAATGTTGTAGCTGCGCAAGAACAAGAAGACAGATATCCCACCATTTTCTATGCATGTTATTATTCTTTCTTTTTAGATATGTTCTCATTAGTATTGACACATATTAATTGATGGTGAACATATCAATGTAATGTTCGTCATTCTTTTTCTTCTTTTTTATCTTAATATTTTCTCAGGGTTATTAAATGTCAATGGAAATGAATGTCAATTTTTAACTATGTGTAAATGTACTAATTTTCCTTTATTTACACTTATTGATATAAGTTATTTATCTAAACCACGATCATCATTAAATCAAGATTTATTTTGTACATATTCAAGTGATCAAATAAAAGAAAAAAAAATAACAACATTTGAACAATTAAAATATTTTTATTATCGTTTTCGTACATTAACATTTGCAAATTATCCAAATATACCAACCAAAGCATTCCAATTTGTTCATTTTGAAACTCAAAGTGTAAAACAAACACATAAAACAAATAATCGTAATGTTATTGCATTTGTTAATATTAAACATACTGAACCTGGTTAGTTTTTATAATCATCAATTTCTATTTATTTATTTGTTTCTATTATTGTTTTTATTTAGGTATATTTGAAGAATTGAGTTTGTCAGATTCTCAAGATCAACTTATTATTTCATTTCTTAATTCACCCACACTTTATTATGCTCATGGAGCGCTTTCTAAACTTAACTGTTATGAATTTAAATTAATTAATACTAATCCACAAATACCGATAGATTTTTTTTATCAGACAATTTCCATTCATCATTTAATTATTAATAATCCATCGTTTTCTGGTTTTCTTCCACCGTCAAATTATAAATCTTTATTCATTTTTCAAATTTATAAACTTTCAATAAGAGATATTAGTGTTCGTCAATTACGGGGTAAACATTTTCCAATCGTTTTTAATTCAGTATATGAATTAACATTAGAAAATTATAATGTTAATGGTGGTTTTCGTTCATTTAATAATCGTGAGTTAGCTCAATGTTTTCCACAATTACGATCATTAAAAATATTTCCAAGATCAATTCAAAATATAGTTTCACGAATGTTTGAACATTTGAGTCAATTAGAATATTTATCAGTAAATGGAATAATTACCATTGAAAATAATGCTTTTTTCAATTTATATCATTTAAAAGAATTAAATCTTGGTGAAAATATTCTTCGCCTTGATCCATATGCATTTATTCATATGAATACAAATATTTTATTATTAAATCAAAGTGATAATTTTCAATTAAATGATGATAAAAATTTTTGTACATTTGTTCAATTTTCACCATCAACAAATTTAAAAACCTTCGTACAATTTTCAAATAATTTAAGTTATTGTTCTTGTACTCTTCGTTATTTATATCGTCATTTAGATAAGTCACTTATGTCATTAACACCTTATTGTTATTCAAACTCAAGTTTATATATTTTAACACAAGAAGAACGTATATGTCATTTTGAAAAACGTTTACTACAATGTGATATATTACCTGATGAAGGTATAACAATTTATGGTAAATATTATAATGTATCGTATTTCTATCAACAACAAATAACAAAACAAAAAAATCAATTATCAAATTTTTTCCGTCATCGAATTTATTATATTGTATTATTACCTATATTAATTATTATTTTATGTCTTATTATTCGACAACAAAAAAATCGTCATAATAATACGTATAGACATTTACATCGTTTATTAAAACGACGAATAATATCAAGAAATGAAAATATATCAACAAATGAAACATTTGATATTATATATCATCATACAACTGAGATTTTTGATCCAATGTCTTCAAGAGCATATATAGCAACTAGCGTGTGACATATTCAATGGATAATTAAGCGAAAATTTTGTTTCAAAATTATTTTTATTGATATATCTGAATTATTTCCATATCAGACAGGGAAAAAAAAGAAAATATCAATTGTTGAGATTACTAATAGGACGTGAAAGTCGAGCATTATCGGTATTTAAATGTGGCATTGATGGTGTCATCCTTCGAGATTCATTTAGCTTTGATGATCGAACAATTGATGAACGATACGGCGGATCAAGAGGTTGAAATTGTGATGCAGTTAGACGTCCAGTGAAAAGAGGCAATCTTGTAAAAGGATTATAATGAGATTATGTGAATATACAAAAAAAAAAAACAAAGATTTAAACTTACAAAGGATTTGGAGTATTGAACAAATCACAATCATTGATATTAAAATCTTCGAGTATATTTTGTCGAAGTTTAATTTCTGAAAAATAAAATTTTTATGTAAATTGTTTGATATTCAACATAATAAATTATACTTTTCATTTGTTTAATTGCATCCATAAAATATTCAAAATGTCGCATTTTTGCTCGAATTAATGCTAATTCTTCAGCTTGTCCACTTAATAAAAAATTTTGATAATCAAGAGTTTCCATACATTGTTCTAACATCTAGAATTTTTATATTTATTGATATCAATAAAAATAAAATCATAACTATATTTACAAATTGATATTGTAATACTTGTTCTTGTACATCCATCTGACTTTGCAATATATGTGTACCCATTTGTTGAAGGGATATGGTCTGAATACAAGAAGAAAATATGCTTATAAACTTGATCTGTTACTCTTACAGCCTTTCGTCGTTGCATATTTTCATCTTCAAGTTGCTTCAATCGTCGAGTATTAGTTTCATTTTGAATAGTTTGTGCTGTATTTGGTACCTTTTTTTTTTTCAAGAAAATAGGTAATTTTTTTAAATAGAATAAATAACATACTAAATTTGTTGGAATTGCAATCACTGATGGCAAAGTGTTAGCTGTAGCATAATCATTTGAAGCGAAACTGTTTGCAGGACCTATCAGTTGTTGTGCAAAAGTAAATGGTGGAATCGGTGGTGGATTGCCTATACTTCCTGTTGTAGACGTTGGTAAATTTGGATTATTTACCGTAGATAATCCAGTTGGATAGCCACCACCTGGTTGGATGGGTCCTGTTATTGTAGGACCCGCTGGTGAAGAACCCACAGCTGCAGACCATACATTCGAAACTGATGTTGGTGGTGGTAGGTGAGACATTATATGCTCTTATTCTGATGAATACCTACAAAAAAATTGTAACAGGTAGTAGCTTTCGTTGGTTACCTTAGAAGAGGAAAAAAAATTTGTGCATTCAGCTGTATCGGCAAATAAAGTAAATGCAAGTCAAATACACATCGATATGTTATAAATCACTGCACGTGTATAACATTATCATATACATATATATACATAACGTTTTTTCATAAAAACGTATACAATATAAAATATGGGTGATATTTTTGATCCATTGAACAGTACTGCTAATAAAGCATCGACAAGTTTAAATAGTATGTATGAATGAGTTGTTTTTATTTCATGTAAAAATATATTTGTATTTTTTTAATAAAAAGCACACATTGACAAAAATAAATCAAATACGGATGGTAGTCCATATCGTCCTACATATAAAAGTGTTTGGACGCGTCAAGCATCAACTGATATGAACAGACAAATGAGTTTACCTGGCGAACAAAACTCTCAAGTTTATATTATTGAACAAAAAACAAAACCATACTGGGAAACAGGAGAAGGTTCTTTTGAAGAATGGCATCAAGATCAAGCGGAAGGTTATCAAAGCAAGTATTTTTAAAAAGAAAGCTTGTTAGTACGATTTCATTAGAGCTAACATTGAAACTCACATTTGTTGTTCTTTAATCTCGGTACACTAATATGAGATACCTTAAGTGAAAAATCTCTAACAGATTAGAATTACTTTCCAAGGATAATCAATTGCCAGAAAAACAATCTTTCCTATTTATTATTTATGCATTTTACAAAGAAAGTTTTTCTTTTTTTTTTTTACTGGCGTTATATTTTTGTTGGCCTTCTTGATATTTTAGCGTTGTGTTTTTATTGTCGTAATCGGTTGCGCTTAATTAAACATTATTATTATTCAAGCCATTGATTTAACTGGCAAATAAGCTGATTGTAGAAGATGTCTGAGAAGTCACCGACAAAAAAATAAAATTGTATATTTCTATTATGATTCTATTGGAACAGGACTAACATCTTTTCATATGTTTTATAATCGTGTGAAACTTGCGTTAAATCTCATATTTTCACGACTCTCATAGTCTAAAAGTTTAAACAAAGGACATTGCTTAATGATCTCTTCAATATCAGCTGTTACCGTTTTGATAGTAAAATGAGTCTTTTTTTTTCGTAGACAACCTATTGTCGAGTACATAAACATGCAGAATAGACGAAGTGTTAGGTAATGGAAAAAAAGTAATGAATCTTCATGAGAAAAGATATTAGAGGTGATGCGAGCCCTGCAAGACTTTTCGAATTCATAGGCACTGCTATAAAATGATATCACATTTTCTACTACAACATACATAGCTAAGCGCAAAGTCAAAACAAAAAACTATTCTAATTGGAACTGGAATCAAAAACGCTTGATTTTTCTCATCACTAGGTAGAGGACACTATCAAAGTTTTATTAATAAATAAAGTAGCAATTCCTGATTTCAATACACAATAAAGTCCTTTTTTTAAGTTGTAAAAATTCATATGTAGGATTCTTTTTTCTTAAACTACTTCAATTTTGTTTCATTATTCTTGGCTTTCAGTCGTTCAGATCTATCTCTCTTGTTTTATAAATATTTCTTTAACACGTCGATAATATCCACAATGTATGCTAGATTTCTTCAAAACAATATGTTCGTCCTTGATCAAACCTTGGATGAAAGGTAAAGTGAGTCACTCGATATAATTTTAGGATTTTCGCAAACACTAGACTAGAGATCAATGTGTGTAATTTGTTATAAATGTCTAACAAACGTTGATAAAGGGAGAAAAATAGGCTTGGATGATTGCAACCTCCAATAATGAAACAAAATTTAAGAAAAAACCTACATCTTGTTGTTTTTGCAACTTGAAAAAAGATTTTATTGTATATTGAATCAAGCAATGTCCTCTACTTCTAGTATCAAAGTCACTTCATCCTATTGAATCATAATGGAGATATACATTTCTTTTTTTTGGTCCAGGATTTCTGAGACCTCCTGTACATATCCATTAAATTTACAGAAAGTCTCAACGCTTCATGATACATTCTGATACACTTAGAAAAATCGTTATTGATTATTTTCTAAACTTATCACTTGATCAGTTCATACATTTTATGTTACTCATATGATGACTATGCCATATGGATGCATCATTATTCAACATCGTTAACATCTTAAACATAAATTTATATCTATAAAAAAATTAAAAAGCTGAACACAAATGTATTTCAGCCATTCAAATATTGAAGGAGGCTTTAGAATGCCCAAGAATTTTCTAGAACAGTTATTTAGTGCCTTTTTCCATTCGTAAGAAATTCTAAAAAAGTAGTTCGATAACTGTTGTTCTCGCTTACTAGAGAAACGTAGCTTATGATCATTGGACTTACTTCTGTTACTACGAAGAGGAAGCCAGAACATTCTCGACTTGAAGCTTATACTTGCTACATGTTTCTTCGAAAAATACTCAGTACATTCTACAAAATCAATATTCTTTCTTTTTTACTGATATATGCAAATGCAGGTTATGGAACAGAACAAAGACCCACTTATTATCAAGAAGGGTATTATGAAGATGAAAAATCATATAAAAAGAAAGGAATAGCAGTTAGTATTCTTTCGTTTTATTAATTTTGATTTCGATATATGTTGATGATACTATAGGCTAAAATTGACCGTCTCGCTCAACGTTTTCCTGTGTTAGGTAAATTTTACAAACAACCACCAAACTCACCTAATAATAACGAATCAGGTCAAGACTTTAATTATAATCGAATGTCTAATTCTGTTATTTCAAATTCAATAGAATATAAAATAACTGCTGATGATTTAGCTTTAAATGAACGCTATTCGGATAAAACTCGTATACAAAATATAAATCTTCAAGCATACGATCAAACGCAACCTGTCGATATTTCTATTCATCATGAAAAAAATAAAATATATTTATGTGATATTGGTCGAAGTGTTGTTCAAATTTTTGATATTAATGGTACACTTGAACATGTAATTAATGGTAAAATTATGAGTAAATTTCAACCAACAGCTATAGCTGTTGCTTTCGATGGAACACTTATTCTTGCAAGTCATTTTAATCATTGTCTTCATATGTATTTACCAAATGATACTCAAAATCAATCCAATTGTTATTCTTATAAACAATTTAAATTAGGTACAGAGGGTCATCAAATACATCAATTTTATAATCCAGCTGGTATTACTATTGATAAAAGTGATGGATACTTATATGTTTGTGATCGAGGAAATTATCGTATACAAGTTATTACACCTGATGGTTTATGTGAACGAATAATTGAGTTATATTTAAATGATAAAAAAAAATATCCATTAGATCCAGTTCGAATTGCTCTTCAACCTAATTCTGAACACATTGTTTGTATTATTGGTGCTGGTGATGCCATATGTTTTATTCCAAAATATACTAATGGGTAAGAGCAACGTTGATTTATTTCATAATTTTATATATTCGTATATACATATATATATATCTGATTTGTAGAGCTATACAAGTTGATCCGTTATGTATAGTTGATGCAAATGGATTAGGTCTTGAAAATGCATCTGGTTTAGCCGTAGATAATCATGATCGTATATTTATTGCTGATACAGGTCATCATCGTATTGTGATTTGTACACCTGATGGTTGTTTTCTAACAAGTTTTGGTATGGAAGGTGATGGACTTGGTCAATTGAAACGCCCCTGTGGTTTAGATGTAACAAACGATGGAGCTATTGTTGTTACTGATTCTGGAAATAAACGAATACAATTATTTGGTTTAGCACGTAAACAAACATCTGTAGAAAACAATCCTTCTAAAGAAAATTCTAATATTAATAACCAGTTCTTTCCTGCTGAAGAATTTGATTCAGCTGCAACTCTGTAATATTTAACTATTTTATCACTATAAACTTTCTTTTTTTCTTTTAATAATAATATATTCCTTTATTTTAAATATTATAAAACAGAGTATCTTTTGCATATGACTCCAAAATGATTTTTAGGATCAATTACAGCACGACCACATGAGAAACAAAAACCTCGTTTACAATGTTGACAAATAAGATAATTACCAGTACCAGATTTAATATTGAGTTTTTCACATTTTATATTTGGACAATTTTTAGTACGTTTTACAAGCAGTTCACTAATTATAGGTTTTTGTAATGACTTAGACTCATCCGGATTTTCATGAATGGATCTTTCATGTGCTAATGCTTCCTGTACTTTATCAAGATCATTTTCAAACTTTTCAAATAAGATTTTTGTTTCTGTTGTTTGATCTTGTGCATCACTCCAGTTAAACGGTATACGACAACGTATACAATACATATGATCACATCCCTGATTTTTTTCAATTGGTACTTGACACTTTGGATTTGGACAAAGACGTGTTGAGTTTTCGATTCTTGCAACAGCAAGAAATTCAGTGAAAAATTTTTCTGCGTCATCTGGTTTTAAATTGAGAACTTTCATTTTTTGACGTAATTTACGATGTTTGTCTTTTAACTCAGCTAATTCTAGTTCGTAACCACATAATGTCTGAGAATGATAAGTTTTTTTACATTTTTTACAAAATGCAAAACGACATTGAGTACATAATGCTAGATTATCTTTTTCACTATCAATTAAAACTGCTTGTTGACATCTAAGAATAAAACCAAAATTAAAGAATGATAATTCAAATGATGAAGTCAAGTTTAACTAACCTTGGACACCAAACAATATCTGGCATTTGTTCAAGAGTTTTTTGTAATAATAATCGTTCATATTTGTCATATAATTGATCATTATTAACAATTATTTTTATTTCAGATGGTAATAATGCTAATTTACATTGTAAATCAGGACAAAGTAACCATTCTACTGAACCTGTATTAATATGAATTTGAGCATAGTCATGTAGACAAATTCGACAAAAAGTATGATGACATTTATGTAATCGTATCATATCACGTCCAGGTATATTGTTCGACAAACAAATAGGACATTCATGATATTCGTGAAGAAATTGTTCATATTCTTTTATTTGATTGTATTCTATTAATTGTTCATAAACATATGCAGCTCGATTAGGTTGATAACTAGACATAGCTCGTGGATCATCATTATCATTATCATTATTTATATCTTTATTTGACAAACAAAGTTCATTCATTGATAAAAATTGTTCTTTAAGGCATTCAATCCATTGATAAACAATAGGTTCACTTATATTTTGCTCCCATATTTTATCTAATTGTTGACACATATTTTCAAGATATTTACGAGATAAAAAACATGATGAAAGAACAAATGTTGGAGAATATATTGATGATGGATATTGATCATGAAAATGTACAGTTAAAACTAATGGTGGAAGATGTTGAATTAATGTTGATAATTGATTAGAATTATCAATAAGACATAAATAAAATGGTGTTGATAATTGAAATTCAATATCAATTTCAAATTGATCATTTTCGCTGCTTAAATCTGTAATTGCATCGCCTAAAATTGATTTTAGTATAAGCAATTCTTCTTGTTGTTGTTGTTTGTCACTCGTCATTATAAATCGTTTCGTTTGCCGTATATTTAGTTCTTTTTGTAAACCTTTATATATATATATATATTTGTTTTTCTTCTCTATAGTGACACAGAATTGCTTTGTTCTTGCGCAATTATAAGAAAGAATAAAAAATGCATGCATATATTTTTGCATGCATATATATTTTTTTTAATGTAGCAAAAATACAAGCAAAAGAATCAAATAATTTTATAGATAATTTAAAACTTAAAAATAAAACCAGAAAATAGAATAAATCAAATTGTAAGGATATTTGTTTTTATTGTACAACTAACATTTATTTAATTTCGACGTAAAGCATCAAGACGAGCTTCTAAATCAGCATCAGCTGTGGATACTGCTTGTTGAGCTTGTGCTGGATTAGCAGCACGACCAGCTAAAGCACCATTTTGTGCATCTAAAAAAAAATTAGAAATAAATGATTGTGTCTTTCTTTCAATCCTATGAAGTTAACTTACTAGGTATTTGGTTAGCTATTGATATATTAAGTTCGCTAAGTACTTGATCAACAAGTCCTTCACTAAAAAATACTCAATAAAATTGTTTTTCTGTTGTTATTAAAAATAAATTTTTTTTCTTACGTTGCTTCTTCATCGTCATCTCCTTCAAAAGCAGCATCCATAGCATCATTCATCATTTCTTGTTTTATATTATTAGCGGTCATATTTTGTTCGAACATTTGCATGGTTTTTTGAAAATCTTGTAGTGGCATCTAAATTATAAAGAAGGAAAATTGTTAATGTAATTCCTACGAGATTAAAATGTGAAACACGATGTACCTGCTATTGCAGATTACAGGGAGAGCATTTTATTCTACCTTTTTTGGGACACATTTCTACACTATCATTTTACTTAATCTTTCAGAAATGCAAAAAGGTAGTAGTTTATATTTTAGCACGAGATGTTATTGATATATGGTCTTTAATTGTATATCAACAATATGTAAACATAGTAATAGTCGATTTCCCCAGATATTATCATAGTTTCATTGAGGATTCCTCTAAAACTTAGAAATTCCTACTTCTCATTTCTTGAATATCGCTCTATATTTCAATAATTCTCTTAGATCAACCACCATGACTTCCAGTGACTACGTTATTCGACACGTATTTGCAAGGTGCTGTGGGGAAATCTCAACACCACTGGCTAGTATATGATTAGTTAATGTATATGGAGAACTCAATAAATTTAGCACAAGAACTCTATGACCCCACACCATAATGTAACTGAAAGGCAGAAATACTCTGTCTTCCTTTTTTATCGTGTTTCACAACAAAAACAAATTATGAAAATTCATTAGATATAAAGAAAGTAAACAAACCATTTTATTTAATCTTGCTAATGTTTTGGTTGTTTTAACCATAACACTAGCCATTGTCATTTGAGCATTCATTGATGATGTTTCAGATTCTAGTGTTGATAATGTTGCATCCATAGCACCTAATTTATTTATTTGATTTCGTTGATTGACTATATTTTTGGCATATGTTCGTAATGCTTTCTATTGAAGAAAAAAACGAAATCAAATGAAAATAAAGAAAGATAAGAAAATGAACATACTTGTTCGCCTTTAGCAGCTAATTTACGTATTTCATTTTCATTACGTGTTTTTTCATTATTTAATCGATTTTTTTCACGCTCAAGTTCACGTCGTGCTCGTCGAATAGCTCTCTTGTTTTCTTGCATTATTTCTTTTGGTGTTTTTCTATGGAATAATTCTCTTAGTGTATCCATTATTTGATGATGATGATGATGATGATGGTCTAATAAATCTAATACGGAAACAATCTATAAAATAGAATATATATGTTGTGGCCCAAATGAAAATTTGCTCTGATGAACTTTAAAATTAAAAAAAAAGATCCATAACTAACGAATGAGGAAGATCAGCCGTAAGATGAAAGTAAAAAACGGATTCAATCACATTTATTTGCGCACCCCTCATCCAGACTTTGCTCAACGCCGATCCAATTCATGCTCTATTTATGAATCCTTCTTGAAATTTTACAGTTCATCAGAAATATCTTTTAATTTGAACTATAACAAACAAGGTGAATAAAACGTCAGTGAATAAATTTTTTCGCAAAATATTTTCCATAAATAAATTATTCTAACTAATATTTATGAATAACCTCAAAGAAGGAGAAAAACATCAATTTCTTGTAATATCGTATGAAAATGCATTCTTGTTCATTCCAACATACTTGTACGATAAAATAATAGTAATATGCAATTTCGTTAATTATTACTGCGACGTATATGAGGCCAAATATCAGTCCGGACAATTTATTTATGAAGGAGATATTCTAAAAAGAATTCTTACTCACTTACTTTTGCCCTACCCTGTATATATCAGAAATCATAAGTGAATAAATGAGTAAGAAAAGAAAACAAGTGAGATGACGTGAGTGAGTAAACATTCATACACTCGGATTTCTCATTCATCATGAATCATGCTGATAGATGATGCCAACCAGCAGGAAATTGATTCTAAAAATATTTTATAATTTAAATTTGAATCTAAAAGATAAAATTGTTTTAAATATTTTATTATTAAAATAAGAATATGAATTGAAAGATGGCGCTATGGAATAGAAACTAAAATCGATGATTTATACAAAGGCTGTTTTTTTGTTTTTTTTTGACAATCATAACGCAATTTTCACAGGATAAAAACTATTTTCTAATTGTTGACTAAATTAAAAGGAAAAAAAAATTGATCATCTTTGCAGCCCAATCAATCGAGAAAAGAAAGCGATAACATCTTTTCCATTAGACATAGCAAGCGTTGGGCATCGTTAAATGATTGTGTAACAGTAATCAAAGAAACATGGAAATCATTTATTCAGATTTTCATATGTTGGTTTTTCAAAAATAAACTCGTAATTTTTCTTTGTTCATCTTTGTATTTTTTTTCTGGAGTTGACATGTCAAAGTAAAGTTCAAAATTGTTCTCTTTTTCGTGTAAATTTCATTTTCTGTTTTCATATGAGATGAATATTTTATCGTTATCTCAATATTGTTTCTCACTCATAACACAGATAAGCATCCATGAGTGTGTTAAAATGTGTAGTAGAACAATTATCTGCTGATATTATTATGAGTCTTACTAACGAAATACGAAAAAAAAAGAACAGCTGAGTTCTAGATAAAAGAAACATGTAAGAACTACTAAATAGAATTCGAATTTCATTCGACTGCGAAATATGGTGCAAAACTTTAAATGTCAATTGATGGATAAATCGATATGTTCTGAAAAAGAAAAAAAATACTTGTTTGGATGATTGAATATCAAACGCTTTTCTCTAAACGAGAACTACGATTTACTCGAATCAGGGCTTGTTTTTTTTTGTCGCTGTAAATCAGAAAAATTCAGTTTCAATCAATCAGATGAGCGAAGTCAGAAAAAAATTGTGCAGTAACTATCGCGGAATTTATTATTAAGAAAACTCTATTAACGAATGTAAATATGAGTTTAAGCAATACTTTCAATTGATCTCTTGATTCTCTCGTTTTGATTCATGATCAATCATCAGCGAAGAGATTGCTGTCTTTATTTTGATAATCTCGAAGCTTGCAAAAATTCACTTCTTCAAGTGATTCTTTGTAAGAAAATGGAACGTCCAATAAAAGACAAGAAACCTGGATGCTATCAATTCGATGATGAGATTTATTTTTGCATTTGAAGAAGTATTTTCTTACTTTCGCTTCCTGAGATCATTGTGACCGAAAATGACTAATTTTGAAATATGGATCGATAAAGAAGAATAGCATACATTAATTTCAATCAAGTTTAAAGATCGCTCAAATATTTAGTGTTGTTGTACTCAAGAAAAATTGTTCAAACATATGCTCGAGCAATCAATAAATAAATTTTTTACTGTTTCTAACCAATTTTTTGCCGACGCAGGTTGAAGAATAATAAAGTGCATCATTTGATTATAGTTTTAATGTAGAAAATAACGGGTCAGACAGGTTAAATGGCTACGCTTCGCATTATAATTTTCAATCACTTAATACGTTGTATTAAACAAAACAAAATATACCACAAGATACAGCATGAAAAGCTCTACAATTTATACAGTAAAGCTTATTGTAACTGTTTTCAAAAAAAAGTAAAATTCTGTGCGATCAATTTTCGCACAGTCGAAAATTTGTTTATTTTCAAAACAACTATAAAATAAGCGATCTTATATAAATTGTAGAGCTTTTTACGCGACATCTTATGATATATTTTGTTTTTCTAATACAACGTATTAAGTGATTGAAAACTAAAATGCGAAGCGTAGCTATTTAATCTGTCTCACCCGTTAATATCAATGAGAATCAAATCAAAGATACGAGATTTCTCAATATTCGAAAAGCTATTGAGTGAATATAAACTATGCCAAATAGTGACAAGCGTGGCTTGAACGCTTCTAATAGCAACGACTTTATCAGGAAAACTCAATACTAATATTTTTCTTGAATATTTGGCTTGAGAAGTATAAGAACTATAGTTAATATTTCAGAGACATATTTAAGAAGTTTCAATTATTCAAGGTAGAAATAATTTATAAGGAATAAAAGTTCGGTTTATTTCATATGGATTAGTTCAAACGATCGGTGCTGATACTACTATGATGACAAAAATTAGAATCATCAGTATAATAGCAGAATATTTTAAAACTAAACAGATTGTTTTTTTATTATTTTTTAAAATTTATTGAACGAAATAAGAGCACCTTTTGTATGACAAATATAAAAGAACAATGTCGAATTCGATATGTTCATAAATATGAATTTTGAAGATGATAAAAGAATAAAGCACCAATTGTTTAAGAAAATAATACAGTTAAAAGTTATTTATGCTCAGTAGTTGCTGGTCGTAATGGAAGTCGAATATGATGTATACTTGTTGGTTGTTGTAAAAATAATTCCCAAGCAGATTTTTCTTCTTCTGTTGTATTTAAAGATTTAATTAGTTTATTATCAAATTGTCCTTGGGATGAATTAAGTCTAATAAAACTAATCATTACTTTTCGAAAACGTTCTTGACGCCATAAACTTATTTCAATAGATATATTTTTTAAATTACTACGTGATATATTTTCCCATCGTAATGGAATATCCCATTTTGGTGATGGTCCTTTACGTGTTATTACTAATTTTCGTTTGATTTTATCAGGCATTAATAAACTAAATTAATAACGAAAAACAAAAGAATGATAAAACCATAAATTAAACTAATTTAAAAATAAAAGAACTATGTATTTACCCTTTGCATATAATATCAAAATTATGTTTTCCATGATAAATCATTTTACCCTGAATAGAATTGACTTGTATAGTTCCTAATTCTTTATTTGTTGAATCTGTAATGAATGTTAAATCAATATGTAATTCATTAGAATCCGCCGTTGGCTCAGTATTTAGTATTAACTATATATTAAAAGGTATAAAAAGAAAAAGAATGTCGTATTAACTTTTGAAAAATAAATTACATTGTCTTTCGGCATTCGAGCTAAAAGTGTATATACTTCGAATTTATCTAATATACAATTGACTAACGGAATATGTATTTCACCAAGAAAATTATTATGTCCTAATGATGTTTGACTCCACATTGAGACCCACAAAATACGTGAATTAAAATCTTCTGTAGTTAAATGATACTAAAGAGAAATTAAATATTTTGTTTTTTTTTATTTAAACCAAAACACATCAACGATAAAAACGTACACGAAATGCTTCGTTAAATACTGGTTCTATTGTATCTTTTTTAATAGTTGTTTTACGTTTACTAGCTTTAGATTTATCAGGTAATAAATAAATTTTACAATATCTAGAAAGATTTTTTTTTATTGAAATAAGATAATATATTTGATTAACAATACATACGGATTTGATGTTTGATTTCGTTTAACACGAGCTAAATCCGTGCACTTTTTAATATAAATATCCAATGAACTTGTATTGATATTATACGAAAGTTTTAATTCAATTGTGCCAGATATATCATGATCATGCTGAAATTTCATATCACCCCATGCACTATTTAGACTTGATTGTGAACTCTATATAAACAAAAAAAAAGTGAATCAATAATCGACAAAAATAAGAATAAAAGTTAAAAATAATTTAGTATAGTAATGAGAGCTAAGTTAAGGCATTGTTTTTTTTAACTTACGCGAATATCGTTCATAGAAGATGTTAATTTAGATGAATCCTATAGTTCAACATTCTTACTATATTATTTAAATATTTATTTTTATTAAATTGTTATAAGAATTTCTATTCTCTAGAATATATTCTATCTGATTAAAAAAAAACAATAAACTTACCAATGGAACTGTTTCGGTTATATCGTCAACATTATCACTATTAGCAGGCGATAAATGATTTCTAACACTTTCTAATTTATTTTCAAGATTATTTTGAGAATCGTTTTCATTATTTGCTATTATTATGCTATCTGATACATTTGAATTTTCTTGCATGAGTGGCGATTCAATTGCATTTGTTGAAGCAAATGTAATTGGTGAACTATGATTACTAATATTAGATGGTTCTTTTGATTCATCTATAGATGACTGTCGTATTTCAAGATTTGTGCGAGAATCTAAATATTAAAATAATTGCAGAATGAATAAAAAGTAAAAATCTAAGTTTTAAATACGATGAAAAAAGAATTAGAAAAATGAAGTTACAATTAGAGAAAGAAAAAATACAAATGTTTTTTTTATTGTGTTTGATAACGTTTTTTGTCCGATGATCGATGTACAGTGCGCTTGCGTGGTGGCAAATTTGCTGTTGTTACAGATGTATTCAAATTCTCATTCTTTGGTGGTGATGATGATGTTAAATGTAATTTCATAAGAAGATATTTCGTTTTTGACAATTTAGCAGGTGGAGTTACTGGTGGTTTTATAATAGATGTTGCACTAGGTGCTTTTACAATGGCACGTTGTGGTGATCGTATATGTTCATCTTCATCATCATCACTAACAAAACTATCACTCCATCGTCTTCCTAATAATACTCGATCATTTTCATGTTGTTTTCGATTTGTATCATTTGTTTGTACATTTGATTTTGTTTTTCGTACATGTGTAAATGTTTCCATACCATCAAGTTCTTTTGATAAAATACTACCATCATAATTATATTCACCTATTGCATCTTCTTCTTCTTCACCAATACTATGCAAAGCATGTTTATCATGATTAATTTGTTCTGTTGATGAAACTTTAGTAAGTGTAGATGATGAAGAATAGGCAGGCATATTATTTACATATGAAATATTTGTATTTGTTGAAATTAAATCTTTATCAATAATTCGTCTGTTATGAGAATAATCTTCGAGAGAATCATCATCCCAATCGAACGTTCGCGAATTTCCATTTGGATCAGTTATATAAATAGCTGTCGGAATGATTAGATTGGAAAGATTAGATAATGGATTTTTTTCTTGAATATTCGTTGTTTTTTTTACATTTTTTCTATTTCGTATTAATAAACTTTCATAACTACTTTCATCACTTGATGTTTCATCATCATAACTGAAATTATTTTGTGAATGAAAATAAGAACGTGTAGATGTTATATATGAAGCTGGTGTCCAAGTTGGAGAAATTGATGGTGAACTTTGATCATCATCAGTTCCATTTTGTTTTTCTACCGTAGTTTTACGTTTCATTTGAACAGATTCTTCAAATGAAAAGAAAGAATATGGACGTTGTGGAAGTGTTGGTTGTGTTTTTCTTGGTTCTATAAATATAGTTGTTGATTTAGGAGGTTTTTTTGTTGTAGTCGTTGTTGCTGTTGCTATTCCATATTTATTTTTAGTATAAGGTGCAAGTAAATTTGGATTTGAGGATTCAGTTGATGTTGTTATACATTTTTTTTCCGAAGCTTTTCGACGTGTATTTGATGTTGTTAACGGTGTTGTTCGTTTTTTTATTCCTATTGTTGATATTTGTGGTTCATTAGTATTTGATAATTCATTTTTATTGTTATTTGATGATGTTTCATTGGATATTGTTTTAATATTTGATGTTTCTACTGGTAAAATTTTATTTTCAAGTGTTTGAGTACAATCATTTGATGTCATAATATTTTCAGAATTATTCACTGTATGTTGATGTTCTAATGCTTTAGCTTTCCAATGTTGAAATATTTCAATAATAAATGCTTCTTTATAAATTGAATCAGGATCATCATCATGATTTGCAAGATGTTTATTAAGAAATGTACGATGTCCTGTTGGTGGATAAAAACTAGGCATTTCGGATTTGATTAATAATGATGGATGTTCAGCAAGTATTGTTTGTTGTTGTTCAAGATGATAGACTTTGGTCATTGTACTATAAAAAGTGTAATTCAATGTTTTGCATTGATGAATAAAATTATCTCAATATCAGCAAAGTGCAAATGTATCGTTTAACTATACTTGTTAGTTTTTTTTTTTTTTGACGGACTTTTTTCCTCTCTTCCTGTGCTCTACGATAATTATATCTATTTACAGTACACGGGAAATTGGCGTTAAGTTAACGATGTTTATTCAACTGTGACTGATGAGTCATAGAATGCAGTCGCTGCATTTATACTATACATATACTCATCGCTTCCTCCTATTAGGCATGACTTCGTTTATAAACGTTTCTTCTTTTTTTTCATAATCGAATAAAATATATCAAATTCCATTTAAATTAATCTTGTTCATAATTTACGAAAAATATTCATAGAGAAAATTGATTGGAAAAACATTATTTTGTTTTTTTTGTATCTTACTTGATTTCTGTTGTTGAAACCCATTGTAGATGTATAAATGCGATAAAATTTAATCACCACGTTTGTTATTTTGTTCTATATCTTTACAACCAACCACTCACAACGATACTGATACGAATGATGTAAATTATGAAAGTCAATATCTTAATCCGTTATGATTCATTGATCTTCAGCGCAAAGAAAAACAAGAAAGAAAAAAATACACAGAATAATAAACAAGTAACGAATGAGTTATTTATATCACAGACAATTAAAGCAGCAGGTAATATATATATTCGTATGTATAAAAGAATCGTTCAGGCGTATACATATAAGCGATGTGCGCTAGTTCTCACGCGCACGGCTATCAACCGTGAAAAATATGCTTTAGAAACATGAGCAAGCGAAACGAATATTTGAATACAGAAAGAAAAAAAACATAACAAGAAGAAAAAAAAAATAGATATTCCGACGCCGGGAATCGAACCCGGGCCTCCTGCGTGAAAGGCAGAAATCCTAACCACTAGACCACGTCGGATACATTGATATAAGTTATACATACTCGATGTACTTTGTACACTGGACACTTTTAGTGATTTTGTATCTTCATCTTTCATAGTCAAACTGGTTGACATTTTAGAATTGAGTTGTTTTTCCGAATGTAACGAACTACGTGATAATGATAATTGTGGATGTGAAATACGATGAACTGCACGACGTAAACTTTGCATTGATGTACTAACATGTTTCGAAGACGAGTGTTCAGTTGTTGTAGATGTTAAACTCAGTTTGGAACCACCTATCAACAAATTAAATATTCATATATTCTATTTCTTCGATATCTGAGTTTCAATTTACTCAAAAAAACAAAAACATCCGTTATATCTCAACAGTGAAACGATTCTATTCAGAAGAATATCATCGAAAGTGCTTTCTTGACATTTAAGTAATATATCTTAACTCAATGACTTTATTGTTTAAGAGAAAGATTTGAAATTCGTTCAGAAATCGATTTTTTAAAACGGTTAAACTTTATTTTTTATACTCTTGTACCGGTAAAACTTCTAGCATAGACTGAATTAGAAGAAATGTTAGTATTCTAAGCATTTAAAATTATGAGAAATAAATCCGAAAAACTAGACATATTATTTAATTTTTTACGAAAAACATATGTTGCGATCAAAATTTGAATCCGATCAAATTCTAAATTTGTTTGGACAACATTGCAATTCTAATTTTGACCAAGCAAAATTAGAATATCATTTTGATGAACTATAAAACTGAAAAAGAAAACAGCAATACCGATAACACGAATGGAATCACGAATGATGATGACGACGAGGTGGAGGTCTGAGGGTGGTCGAGAGGAGTCTGGTTGTGGACCCTGAGGTTTGGGTGAAATTAGAGTGAATAATCGCGTAAAACCTTAGTCGTACTCAAAAATTCACCCTCATTAATAGCTTCCTTGCCCTCACCAAGACTATCTGACGGATCCTCACACAGAATCTTTTCTCTCACCCTCATCATCATTCTTGACCTCACTCGTGTTTTTGGCAGTGCTTTTTTTCAGTTTTATAGTTCATCCAAATAATATTCTAATTTTGACCGTAACATATAGATAAGTATTTTGAATTGAGTTTCATGATATATTTAAAAAAAAGAGATTAGTACAATTTATGTAGGATATTTCATTTTTTTTTAAACTACATCTTCATCATCACTTTACGTAATTCTTTAGAAATGCAATAACGAATTCATATATTAGAACGATATATTATTGATATACGACCTTTGATTATATATCAACAATGTCTGCCACAATCGATGACACAGTGGGATGCAGTATTGTTCAGACATATATCACAATCTGTGATGATCTGTTCCTAACATGTCAGTCACATTTGTGGGGAGTTCAAATTTCTAGCTGCATATGTTAAGAATTTCTTTTAATTTCATTCTTAATATTTTCTATATTGTTAAAACTTACGATTAAATGATTGATGACGTCGTGGTACTTTTAATTTATCGCTTTCTGATTTATTATCATTATTGTTATCCAATTCAGATGATCGTATAGATGGACTGTCGATATCACTTCGATTAACATTGATATTTTGATTTGAATTTTTTGTTAATATTTCCGTATTTGACGATATTGATGAATTTTGTTTGTTTAATTTTTGAGTTTGACGATTTATTGATGAATTTAAGGAAGAATTAACTTCATCCGATGAACTATTTACTGTATTAGGAGTTGATGCAAGTGAACGAATTCGTCTCGGTAATGGTTGTGTTAATGATGTATTCAATGGACGTCTTTCCAAACGTTTTTTAAGATAATTTAGTTTTTGTTCATCATTATGATTTTGAACAATCATTTTATTTATTTTATTATTTGAATTTGATTCTTTTGGTTTAGTCGGTTGAACACTAAATCGACTATTTTTATTGGATAATGGAACAAGATCTTCTGGTTCAGAATCCGAACTTGATACTGGATTTATATCTACTTAAAACAAATGTTAAATTTCAATTTAAGAATAAATTAATTCATACTGTGTGCAGAAACAAAAGGTGGAACTGATTCATACAAAGTTTCTGATGGATCTATCAGATCTTTTCGAAAATCACTACGAATTGAATACATCCATTCACCTGAATAGCTCATCAATTGCCTAAAAATAAACTTAAGAATTAATATATCCGACGTGGTCTAGTGGTTAGGATTTCTGCCTTTCACGCAGGAGGCCCGGGTTCGATTCCCGGCGTCGGAATACTTTTTTTTTCTGTTTGTTTCATTATTTCTTCCAAACTTACATCTGTTTGCAACATAACTGACACAACCAGCTATTGTCATTAACATTATAGATAAGTCGACATTGTTTACAAACTTTTGCGGAACATTTCGGGCATGTATCACCAGTATTAAATATAAAACCAAATGGTGTTTGACATCGAGCACATATTGATTTTGATGCTGATTGTGAATGTTCTTTAAGTTCTGCTACTTCTTTTCGCAATTGCCTAAACAATAATTATGACCATGTATATTATATTATAATTTTTACTATTCTTAAAAAGAACTTTAATCTACATACATGAAGCGTGATAAATGTTTATTACGAAGATTTTCATCTCGTAATAAAACATCAAGAATATGTTGTTTTTCATCATCAAGAAAAGCTGAAAGATCTGGTAAATTCATCATATTATCTTCAATAACAATTGTTGATGGTGATGGAGTTCGTTCGGTATTATTACGATTATTACGTGTCATTTTTAAACTCTGAAATATGACATTATAAATTGAAATAAATGAATGTAAAAAAATAAAAAACAAGAAAAGAAATGCATTTATTCAAAAGACAATATTACAAGTCAATTGACCCGTATATTATAATATTAGACAAAAAAAAAGAATTTGGCTCAAACAATGATCATAAATCATTTAAAAAATATCTTTAAGTTAAAACGAAACTGTTGGGATTATGGGCTTATAAATGACTATGGTATCTATATATATATAAATATATGTGTCGTTTGAATCATCGATGATAAATATACATCATCCTCCAAGGCATAATTGTCGAGAGAAAAAGAAATGGGAAAAGAAAAAAATGTTTTTTTTTTTTATGTGTTTGTTCCTCTTTTTTTCTTTAAATAAAAGAGAGAATCTTCGGAGCGTCAACCTCATATTTTCCTTCTTCTTTACTCTTGTTTCGGTTCGTTTGAAAAAATGTTCTTCTTTAGGTTTTTTTTCCTAAATTACTATTATATATATATATATATATATATATATATTTTTGCGATCATCCTTTACTAACTAATTATTAGTTGCCGCGCTACTACCACTTATAGTAATATGATGCATTTCTCGACAGAACAATAACAAATTATAAAGTTAACCGAGGCTGAAGTTAAAATGAATGTTCTAACGAAGAATTTTATGTGTGTGCGAGTGTTTATATTAGCAAATGAAAATATAATCACGGTATATATGTAGTAAATAAACCTGTGTGCACATGTACAACTAATAATTTTTATTTATTTGTATCTATTTTGTACAGTTTTACATACAATCCGATACACTTCATAAACAGAATCGACAACTAACATGAAAAAAAAACACCTGTAGACGTTGACATGTAAAAAGAAAAAATGTAATCATCTAACCTATAATTAGACACTGGAAAAAAAACACTTTAATTTTGATAGTCATCGACTTTCATTTATTTGTTTCTCTCAGTTAAAAGAAAACAAAACTATGAAACACATGGCGTATAGATATATATTAACTAATTTAAAATGTATACGAGCTAACATCTAACAAAGTATTAAAAATTATATTAGATATTTGTTGATGGTTCTAATTCTCAAGAGAATAAAAGTCGATTGATAGCAATACTCTATAGCTTTTAGGTATAATTAATTGAATATTTTCGTTTAAAAAAAAAAGAAGAAATAGAATATGAAAAGATAATTCAAAAAATTTTTTTTTTCTGCTTATAAAAATAATGTCTAGTTATACATTCTTTTTTTCATTCATATATGATTTATTTGTTTTCTTTTTCTACTCGGAAATGATTCGGTGATATAATTGACTTTGAATCGGTGAATAACTTCATTCACAATATTCATCGTTGTCTTGACTACATAAAGCCAATATGTTTATGTTTTCCTCTTTTGTACGCCTGATCACTATTCATTTTACACGCTATATTTCATGATTATAGTAGAAAAATAAATGCACCCATTCGCAAATCAACGACTTGCTAAAAACCTTTTTTTAACTGAATGTATGTAAATACAATTTGAATGTTGATCTTATGCATAACACGCTTTTCCTAGAATTTTGTATTCCAAACAGAACTTAAATATTTATGCCAAAATCAAGTTATAGTATAATTATTGAAGAAAGCAAAAACAGAAAATGGATTACTTACCATTATGTTTGTATTATTCATCTTTTTATTATGTTCCATTATTATTAATGATGATCATTTCTATATATAAAATTATTTTTATTTCTGTTTTTTTCTGTAGACAATAATAATGAATATTTCTACAGAAAAAAACATTCAGTCACTGTACCTAGATTCTGCTTTCTGTTCTATTCTTATTTTCTTGTGCTGCTTTTTCTATGTTAGATAAACAAACACGCATTTGGCAACTTGTTACTACTTCTAACAACGTCACGCACATCGTGATCTATTGTAGCGTATAATCTCTTGTGGGCAGTGGAAGAACGATGATGTTGTTGCATTGTCATCAACCAAATATGCATATGAGCAATGGATTGTTAATTCTTATTCAACAAGAATAACACAACAATAAATGATAAACACATTTTATTATCTTTCTTTTCAAGGTTTCTGATGGGAATAAAAAAAAAAAAACTATTCAAAAAAACATCGCAAAAACAAATGTAAACAAAAAGCAATCGACGACATTTACTTATGACATGTAACCAAGACAAAATTATAAGTAAAGCATTAGTATTCTTGTGTTAGATACTTATTATCTATAATAATACTCACGTGACTTAATCTAATTCTATATATCATTAATTCAACAAATATGATTAAATCTATTGACTTCATTATTAATTAACAGAAAAAAGAAGTTCAAGTCGTTTTTTCCAGAATTTTCTTGAACTAAAATATGTGAGTGTTTTTTCTAGTTCTTCAAGGCATTGAAACATGTTATTTTCCTCGATGTATAACACATAGAATAATGACAACAAACAATTCTATGTTAAAAAGCGTAAAAAACACTTAACACTTGATGGATAAAATATAAAGTGAATTAAGACTGTTTTGAAGTATGTTTTATTTTCAATGGCAACTCGTTCAAATTCTATTCTATAATTTGAAAGTAACTACTTTTTTTTAAATCAAATTAATTTAAAATATTGTTTAATAAACTAAACAAATTATGAAACATTGCTGCGTAAACCAAAAACTTTAATTGTATATTTTCACGATATTTCAATGTTATTTATTGTTCAAATGAATGTTTTTGAAAGAAAAAAAAAGTTTTTTCTGAATATATTCATTTAAGATGTAACAGCCTGTGGGATCCTTCTATAAATTCTATTATATATCCTATTATCAAACGGAAGAAACTAGGCTAGAGGCAGGTGTCTGGCAGATGGGGGGGACTAGAAGGACACTTAGGGCCGATAAACAGCTGCGGTGAAGGCTGATTCTTCTAAACTATGGATACAATGAAAATTGATTATGTGCTTCGGATAAGTCCCGTCATCGAAATAAATTCTGGTAGTCTATTTTTTCCAATAATTCATAAAAATATCAATCAATACTTCTAGAAGTAATTGTTTTCAAAAGAATTTCATTGATTCATGTGAAATATGCAAGATTTCTTTATTTTTTACTAATATTATCTTCAAAATATTCATGTATCAAGTTTTTATTTAATACGTATTTTCTTCTCTTTAAACAACAAAGCTATCAGCCTTAAAAATCTGATCAACAATTCCTTTATCTTATGTTTTGTTAATTTATTTCCTTCAATATTGAATAAATAGAATCACAGATCATCTTTATATGTTATACGAAATGGCACAATCATCATGTCTTGTATGTATTTCAGTAAACCATGAAATTCAATATTGTATTTGAGATTCTACCAAGATTGTACGAACGATTATGGTATTATCCAAAGACATAACAGAGCTTTTTTAATTATTGTGTATATAATTAACAACGTCAAAAAGGAATTTTCATTCAAGAAAAGCATATATATTCTAAATGATTAATGACAATCAGACAAAAAAATTACTCTGGCAAATTTTTTTGATATTACTTCTCGTTTCTAAATAAAAATGAAAAAGAACAAACGTGATAGAAAATAGTTTCTATTAAAAGAAGATTACACAAAGACTTGTATAACAAGTTATTACAATCAAAATAAATAAAGCTCAGAAGGAAAAGAAAAAAGAAAAAAATCCTAAGATTTTATTTAATTATTTACAGATAAAGAAATCTATTGAATAGTATAAAAGTACTTGAATATATTTAAAAAAATATTTCAACTTATGATAATACTTATACGATTCTTTTCATTGCTTTACATATAAAACAGCTCGAAAACTGATTACTGACACATATCCTACTTCTGTTTTTTACATGTGAGAAATTCAATCTATAAAAATTCAGATCATTCCTATTCACATCAAGTTCAACAACTTTTGATTGACAAAAAAAAGTTCGATTTATTTCTATTGAAAATACTATTTTAATCGAGCTATTTACAGAAATTAAAAAGAAGAAATTCAACGTGTCATGCAATATTTGTAAACGTTTACTAGAAGAAAAGTTATTTTTCTTAAAAACATGTAGTATAGAAAAGGACATCGACGTTCGCTTCATACAATTTAGTTTGGAAAAATTCCAAATAGAGACAAAAATTAATAGGTCATTCTGTAGTTGGCTTCTGACGCTAAGAGATTTCTATATAATATTTTTCTCAACAGGCCCAGATTTTTCAAAGGTGATATATTCCCTAATTACTTTCTAATTAATAGTCAATTAAAAGAGCCAACATTTTTACATGTCTGTGTTCAAAGAACTTATTCACAAACATAACTCTTGTCAAGAATCCAAGTCAAATGAAAGGTGGGTATATCTCGTTTTGCCCTGTAATGCGCCATATATTGTCACATATTCAACTTCTATCAAAAGGTTGGCAAAATGAATTTTATTAAGGAAAAAAAGAATTTTAATCACGAAAGAATTCAATTTTATGCCTCATATAGCAAACAAGAACTTTGAAATTAGATTAAATCAATTAGAAAAACTATGTCAAATTAGTTATACAACTTGAAAACTTCCTAAAATCGTTTTTTGTTGCTTCTTGTATCCATATCGGATGAACGTTTGTTAGTCAGAGAGGACTTATTGGTGTATCACTGTAGATATTGTAAACAATTGTTTTCAGCTTAGATGGTATCCGTAGATTTTACAGATATCTTCTATTGAAGAATAAATATAGTGACGCGTTGATGAAAAATAATTGTATTACATTTGAAGAACTTATTTAAATATTATTCAGTTTTAAAAGTGGAAACAAGAACAGTTAATCGCAAAATTGTGTATATTATTATATTCATGAAAACCTAGTTTGATTTTTGTCTCATCAATTCAGATATATGTTGGGTCGAAATAGATTTTAAAGGATATGAAAAGCATCTTTTATTTTCATTTTCAAAAGTTAGTAGATCGAAGTCACTTATCGGAGAATCTCGTCAGATGTCTTCTTCCGATTTCAATGATTTTTTAACTGTAGACACTGTGCAGTATTTACAGTGAAAATCCTAACATATTGAGAGAGTTGAAAAATCGACTTTTTTGGCCAGACGGATCGAGCTGAAATTTTAGGATATGAATTATGACTAATACTTACACATCTTGTGAAAGTTTCATCTTTATACATGGGGTGGTCAACTTGACTGGTACCTCAAGATATAGGATGGGAAATCATATTGGTTCAGGGAAAGTATATAATGAATTTTATACCAAATGAAAGCTCGTCAAAAATGGGATTTATTGCTGCTAAACAGTAATTAACCGTTTTGTGAACTTTGTAATGTCACACTTACAAAATTTTGGGAAATTTCATATATTTTTGGCATAGAAAACTAAGATGTCAGTAATTAAAAAATGGAATAAAGTTTTTTCTTGAATATTTTTACATGATTCAATAGAGCTTGTCGAGCTCTACAAAACTGTATGTATTGGAGTCTTTTTACGTCATTTTTATAAGATCAAAAATTAGAAAAACTCCTTGAAAAATCTTAAGAAAATGCTAAAAAATGTCATATTTTACTATATAGAAAACGCGAGATTATTCCATAAAATTAGCTTTTTTGTTTCATTATTTTTACCACCTCACATGTTTCGGAATATATTTAGTAGTTGCAGCGTGGAAAACTGAATCAAATAACTGTATTTCGAAACATGTGAGGTAGTAAAAATAATGAAACAAAAAAGCTACTTTTATGGAATAATCTCGCGTTTTCTATATAGTAAAATATGCCATTTTTTAGCATTTTCTTAAGATTTTTCAAGGAGTTTTTCTAATTTTTGATCTTATAAAAATGACGTAAAAAGACTCCAATACATACAGTTTTGTAGAGCTCGACAAGCTCTATTGAATCATGTAAAAATATTCAAGAAAAAACTTTATTCCATTTTTTAATTACTGACATCTTAGTTTTCTATGCCAAAAATATATGAAATTTCCCAAAATTTTGTAAGTGTGACATTACAAAGTTCACAAAACGGTTAATTACTGTTTAGCAGCAATAAATCCCATTTTTGACGAGCTTTCATTTGGTATAAAATTCATTATATACTTTCCCTGAACTAATATGATTTCCCATCCTATATCTAGGGGTACCAGTCAAGTTGACCACCCCATGTACAAAGATGAAACTTTCACAAGATGTGTAAGTATTAGTCATAATTCATATCCTAAAATTTCAGCTCGATCCGTCTGGCGCAAAAAATGCCGATTTTTCAACTCTCTCAATATGAAAAGGATTCGAGCTTCTATTGTTACTTGGTCGACCTAATGAGTCTTTAATATGCCTATTTATCAAAGACCATGATTTTTCGAAAAATATCGTGTTCTTCAATATTTGTCTTGAAACTATCTTCATTTGAAGGTCTCACATACAATAGTTTGTATGACGAGTCTTAAAGTTTGTAGATTTCGTATTTTGGAGATGCAAACTTTTCAAAATAGTCTTTTATTATTCACCACATTCCGAGAAATGTTTAGTTTTAAAAACTTCTAACTGAGACTTACGAAGTCTAGAAACTCCGAAACTCTTCATGCAAGCTATTATATACTAGACCTTGAAATGGAGATAGTTTCAAGACAAGCTTCTAAAAAATGATTTTTCTGAAAATGTGGAATCTCTGAAAAATAGATATTTTAAAATCCATTAACTCCGTCAAGTCATAATAGGAACTTCAACCATTTTAAGGTTTTCACTATAATACTCTGAAGCACTTAAAGGTAAAAGAAATAATTGAAATCGGAAGAAATCATCTGAAGAGTCCCTTCTGTTAGCAGTCTGTCAATTATTTTGATAAAGAACATCTCTTTCATAAATTATTATGAATTATCATTTCATATAAAGATTAAAAATATCAGGTCAATAATTTCGTATCAGAGATATGTATATCGTAATATTAGTTGGAAAAATTCAACTAAGTGAATATATGTCAAGGATGATATATACGTCTGTATCTTTTAGTTAGACGCTCAGTCAATGTAACTACAACAATTCAAGAACTAATTTAAGCATGTTAAAATGCTAATCTTTGCTTCTCTATTAATCCAACTGATACTATCAATGTTACTTCACATGATTGTATCAATATTAGTTTCATTTTTACTTTTAAGAGTTCGAATTTTGTTTTTAATTTTTATAAATGGTTCAACAATATTTAAATTGTTAGACTAGTTCATGATCTCTCCACTCGCACTTTCGTTTGCATTACCGTCGGTAGCGCTTACAACGTTCGGTTTCGACTATAAATAATTGCAAAGACTATTTTCTACCAGAATTCGAATCATTTATTAGAAAGTATTCAGATCAACCGAGAGGAAAACAGTAGTTGCAGCACCATTTATAATACAAATTTATCTCATAAGTCGAATCAATTTGGACTCTGTAGCTAATGAAGACGACTCAGATGCATCAATATTGTGAGAGTGTATTCTCAAAAGGACTCATTCCTGTCAGTGTTAATAGACTTCAAAAGTATTTACCCATCTTCATACACTACACCGTGATACAACACTTTAAAATAACCGCCAGTATAACGCACATTCTACCAATAGGTACATCAGCGGTAGCTTCATATCTTCCATTCTTTGGTAATTATTTGCTTGCATAACATTCAAATTTCAAAATTAGCTAAGTCAACCACTCCATTACATCTAAAACTGCAGTCAAGACTAATAGAACTATGATAAAAGAATATTTTGTTTACAGCAAAAAAACGATACTTTACCATATGATTGACGCAAATTTCGAACATTGTTTTGGTCGAGATTTTTTAGACCAACAAAAAATTAACTTTAAAATTTACAATGAAACAAATAATAAAAATGGTACACACTATTGATCATTTTATTTATCGCCTATTAAATACAAAAGAAGAGCTAACAATTATTTTTCTTAATCAAAAAAAAAATTTCATATACGGTTTTAGAATATACATTTTTCCATCACAAGTCAAGTGAAAATTCAATTTCAAGTAATTTTCTCTCCAATGTTTTATTCTACGTGAAAAAAACAAATTGATGGACAATTATCGTTATTAAAACGCACAAGAGACATGAAAAATAAAACGTGAATTATTGGAAAATAAGATAAGCAATATAGGTTGAAAAAAGTCATTTACTTATTGTTTCAGTCTTCCTTCAGCTTGAATTCAATTTATAGGAATACTTACTATCTTGCATTCACAGAGCGTCCCAAAAGTCCTTAAGGAAAGTATATTCATAAAACTACATTATTTATCAAAGTTAATTAACTAATTTATTTTCAAGTAATCAGTATCATTGTGAAGTTTTCATTGGTCTGGACAAACTTCACAAGTAACGTTCGGATTTCGATTTAAAAAAAAACACTATGCACTGTTTCTCTCTTAATGCTTCATTTTCTTGTGTTTTTTGTGGTGTTTAGATCGGTCAGACCTTGAGGTATAATTTTTATGTATTTGTTTTGATATATCACCATAAAAAGAAACCCTGATGGTATACAGTTCGATGAACATGAAGGTCATAAAATCACTTTATGTTTTCGAACGCTGACTGAAGAATCGGAAGAAGTGAATCGATTTTATGAGCTCCATGATCACTAATTTTTGTATCATTGAGTTTCTTTCTAGAGTGGCATATTGAAACAAATGTATAGAAGGATAGCTCAAGTTGTGGCAGATCTAAACCCCACAAAAAATGCAACAAACTGAAGCATCAAAAGAAAAACATTACACGGTATTTTTTTTTAATTGAAATCTGACTAAGTTTTGTATTTTACTTGCAAGTAATAATTTTGAACAATATTTGTGCAGTTAGTTGATTAATTTTGATAAATAATGGAGTTATATATACATTTACTTTCCTCAAGGACTTAAGAGACATTCTGTATTTTTTTCTTTTACATTTCGAATTTGAGATAAAAAATGGAGTACATAAAAACCTTATATGAATAAATACTTTTCGACTTGACTTGGCTGTTACTGACATGACTTAAGTACAAGTCAAATCATAATTCATTCAAAAAAAACTTTGAGTGAAAAACTGACTTGACTTTCCATTCTCTAAAAGAATTCCCAACGATAAAAAATCTTGAATGATTTATAAGGATTTCTTTTTTTTTTTGTCAATACATTTCTGAAGACACGTGAATGAATCAGCTTTTTAGTGATTATCAAAAACAAGAAATGAGTAAATAGAAACACATCAATATACTTATATAATTAACTTGATAATTCATCAATGTTTCACTCAGCAATATCATGTTACTATGTATTTCGGTTATCGGAAAGTTGAAATTTGAGCTAAAGATTTCTTTGCTAGTTTTTTGGCATGATTAGATAGAGTACATTAAATACACTATGAAAACACTGTTTTGAATATTTTCAGAGCAACTTTTTATTTCGCAAATACTACTTCCCGAAAATGGCCTTATGGCTGGTATATTGCTAGTTTCTTATATTTATCATTAATTTCATTTTTCTAAAATATTTTATTCTATGTTTCTGAAAAAGCTGAATATAGAAAAAGACAATTTAATGAGATTAGAATGTGAAACAATTTGATAACTAATCCAGACATGAGCACAACTATAAATAAATTAGATAGCCTCCAAAGACATTAACTCTTCATAGGCATATATTTAAATGATCCTGATTATTTACCTATAATTCAGCGAAAGGCTTAGAGGAGAGGAGTTGAAAGCAATGGACACCTTTCCGAAAGAATTTTCTCAGTTTTTCCTAGTAGAAAAACTTTCAAATGAGCTTGAAAACGCGATTTATCATGATGATTGTTCCAAGTCTCCGCCGAAGCACTTCTCATCATAATAATCCTAGATCTGCCACGCTGAAATTGGCACTTATATTTCAACAAAAAACTATATATGGGTTTTGAATAAGCTCCTTCCTTTCTTGAGAAAATAGAATTTTTTCCGATATCAGCGGCAAAATTATACAAAACAGTTTAAAGTTGTGCTTTTATTTAGCAATGTTTTATCATCATGTCTTAATTTGACAGAAGAACGAATCGTATATTCAGAATCACCAAGAAAACTACATTGGGATAGACATATTTTAATAAAACAAATTTTTTACACAGAACATATTTGTGCTCTCTTTCAGTAGATTTTTTCAAAACTTTGTCCATGAGTCTTCTGGAGTGAATTTTTCATTAAAAAGTCATTTTTGATCTAAATAGCTGTCCCAATATCGTCTTTTGAAGTGAACCTAAATATACTAATTGTTTCGCTTTCGAATTAAGATATAATAATAAAAACTATTAAATACGAGTGCAATTTTTAAATGCTTTGTATGAGTTTTGCGATTGATATCAGAAAAAATTCAATTATCTCAAGAAAGCAGAGAGATTATCTAAAATTTATGCATAATTTCTTTTTAGGTTTATATATGCCGGTTATAATTAACTAAAAATAAGCATCTAAATATATGTCTATGAACAGTTAATGACTTCAGAGAGTATTCTTTAGAAAGCTATCGGTCCTATTTATAGTCCTACTCATGTTCGAATTGATCACTAGGCTGTTTCACTTTCCCCAACTCGTTAAAGGGTTTTCTCATAAACTGAGCATAAAATATTTTGAGTAGATACAATAAATGATAGATTGTCCAAATGCACAAATCTTTTAAAGAAGTTTTTCTTTTGTTTTCATGATTTTTAATAAAGAGAAGATTTTTCAACAAACCAAAATGGTTTTGAAAGTTTGAAAAGATGTTTTTAGAATGTCAGAAATCCAAAAAGAATGTTGACCTCAATGTTTTTAGGTCAAAACACTCAAAAACCAGATACATTAAGATATTAATATTCCAATTAAATTTGTATGTTGTGAGAAATTATTTAATGAGGGAAATCTTCTATTGCCCATAGGGCTTTTGTTTTACACTGAATTCATGCTTAGTTTAGTGTTCAACTATTCTCTCGTGTGAAGTAACTTGATAAATAATGAATGGTGCAACAATAATGAGCGAGGTTTCTAGAAAGTTTTTTCTATCTCATGTAATTGGTTTTATTTACAGAAAACATTCATTCGATACAGAATTGAATTTTCTACAAAACTTGCTGATTAAAATTCGCAGAGCTCAATTACCATCAGAACAATGTTTAATATATGCACAGATGTAAATTTCAAAATTGTACTTTCTTAAAATTCGAAAAACTTTCTCTTCATGTTGTTTGTTGATACTGTATGAGCTTTAACACTATTGAAAAATGCTGTCTTAAGCCATGTACTTTTTGTAATTTAGAAAACTTTTCGAATTTAACAACAGTGACTGATTTGAAAAAATCCTATTTGTGTGCCAATCTTTGACTATAGATCAATAAAAGTGCAATGAATTTCGAGTTATACTTTTGTCGACCTATGCAAAATAAAATTCTGTGCTTTTCATTTCAACATCAAAACTTTACGTGCGTACTCAAAACTAATAGGATCATGCTTTTCCCCTACAACCACCCAGATTGAGGATTTCGACAATGGTAAACGATTGTACATGGCATAAGTTACGACCGTACACTGTTATATACCACCAGATATGATAAACAAATGAAATATTATTTTCTAGCTTGAAAAAGATATTTAATATACAATCTGTTGTTGCCACTGATTTGGATAGTAGAACAAAAATTAATTATTCTAAAATGAATACTGCCGATCGTATTTGTTACTGGATTTCAATCGGAAAAGTTACTTGCTCCGTAAGTGCAGCTCGATTCACGGCTATCTTACGCCCGCACGAAGTTGTATATGTATTGCGTAATTTTTGAGTGATGTCATAATCCCGTTACACCGGGTATCCACATTCGAACAACATGAAAACTAATAGGGAATTCAAATGAAGCGTACTTCCTTCTATCGAATTGCTACCAGTTCAAGCAGTAATCACTTCATCCCTTCCAGTAGCACAATACATGTTCGCAGCACAAGATAAAGCGCTTCTCTTCGGGGTATTACCCTCAGGGTAATGACGTCGATCAGCTCAATAAATGACTATATATTCTAAAAGTTGAGGAATTTGAGTGGATTTGGTGTATTACCCGGAGTATAATGACGTCGTTACATCAAATCCACTCAGATTTCTCAAGCTTAAAGAGGTATAGTTTGCGTATGGATAATGAAGTCATTACTCCTGTTTATTAGTTGCATGATGTGAAACCGAATTCACTTGATCACTCTCTAGGATATCCTGACGTTTAGCTGTCGATACCCGGCGTAATGGCATTATTACATCTATGTAAGTTTTGGCCATTTACGACCATTTCTCATAGATTTAGAAACAAAAAGACTTGATCAATTACGAATCATAAGCATATGTAGGCATTAAGGACAATTGATAAGCTTATAAACTATTCAAATCCATAGAGCACGAAATTTTCTATATAATTATATAGAGATGTTGAGCATATTCCTTCAAATTAGCAATTCAAAACATGAAGGAACAAGACGAAAAAGGCATGGCGCAGTTCTGAAATTCATATTTATGCATATTTTAAATACGATTTTGATGATGATTGAACTCTGCGAATTTCAAACAGAAGGTTTTGTAAAGAACTCAATTCTCTATCGAATAATTTTTTTCTGAAAATTTCACTGATTTCATAAGATAGCAAAACATTAATTACAAAATTGGCTCATTATTTCTCCGGCATCTGTTATAACTTAAAATCACCTACAATCTGATAATTAAAACAGCTATTGAAAAAAATGAATCCTTAGTTTAGTTAGCTGAATATATGCAGCTCGTTTTGAATAATCATTATTAATATTAATAACAGATGCAAAACCATTTGCACGAACCTAAAAACATCCCATTCCTAGGAGAAAAGGTAATAATTTGAAATTAAAAAAAAGAAGCTATATGTACGTTCTGCAAAATAATCGGAACTATCATGATTAATTTCATTTTCAAGGAAGTTTTACTTTTATTTTATCTTCTTGATGAACAATGAATATTACCAATAACTTCAGTGTTTTTTGTTGAAACTTTCATTGAAAAATAATTATATATAGAAAATTAAAAACATGATAGATGGCTAAAGAAGAAGAATTCAAATGTAGGAAAATAATCGACTGAGAGTATCTTGCTAACAAGAAACATTGATTGATAGTTCTTGTACAATTTCATTTTTTCTTTATTGGTATTTTCAATATTTTAAAATTAAACAGGATTTTTTATGACGTATAAAAATAATTACTTCGGACTTCTCAAGCACGACACATATAATGAGCCGATAAGTTTCGTTTTGTGGAAGTACACTTATCTATATAATTATCATGACAGTGTATAGGAAAGCAAACATGTTTTCTGAACTTTATTTTTTGTTCTCGTAACAGAATTATAAAAGTTTTTAGGTTAAATGGTATCTTTTTATGACATGTGCAAGTGCTTTTAAAGTTACATGACATAATTTGATTGGTTTCTTTAACTAATAGAACATAATTACAAATAGAAAAGACATAAAAATAAAAAATCTACAGCAAAAGCAATATCAGGTTAGAAAAGAAACAATCAATTTCAGAACTTTTATTATGTCATTAAAACTACTATCTTGAATATATTATCAAATAATTTTTGAATTTTATTTTTACCATTTCCGATAATAATCTATACATAGGTGTATATTTTCACTGAGAAAGCCATACATAAACGTAGTAAGTTTGAAAAATAGTACAGAAATGAAAAAAAAACATATATATGTACGTTGTTCATTTTTCAATTAATAATATTCATGATAACATATTATTATTCAATGATTTTATACTGTTCTTTTGTATTATATAGTGAAAATAATTCTATAAAATTCATTTCTTTTTGATCGAATGAAAAACTCGTGTACATATTCATGAATATTTTACCATTATGAGATTCAAACTTATTGCTTGTTTTTATGAAAATGACCTTTGGAGAAAGTGACAGTAGGGTACTACGACAGTTAGTTGCAGGTTCAATAAAAGCATGATTCTTTGCACATCCTATAAATCTCATTTTAAGCACATGTGATTCAATTGTACATAGTAAAGTGTGGAAGTGAGTGTGATTTACGGTTCAATAAATCACTCCAATTATTAATAAATTAAACTAAAAGATGAATAGTTAAAAGGTGAACAAAGCGACCTATATCAATATAATAGTGCTGACCGTCTCAAGTTTTATACGGCCAACATGAATGAAAAATGGCTATTTCGATGTGTACAAAGTTTCTATTTGATAACAATCTATTTCCTGTCGGAATTTAGAATCATAGTGCTCCAAGCTGAATCTGATACTTTTTATTTTCTTCGAAGTGGTAAACGAATATTCAAAAATTAATTGGATAATCGAAGTGACAAAGAGCTCACATCTTTCTCACATAATAATTAGTTTTTGTTCATTGTTTAATGGAACAAAAAGAAACATTTTTTTGTCGTGCTGATTGTCCTGACACAATTGTAAATCAAAATAAACATGACATTTGGAATCAGCGTCAAAACCTATATTGAATCAGACACATTTCAGAGACAGTATTTTACTGTTGCAAAAAACAGACTTCTAGAGGGTTCTGCAAAGCAAAATTTTAATATA
The DNA here is from genome assembly GCA_905250075.1 of Rotaria sp. Silwood1. Lineage (NCBI taxonomy): Eukaryota > Metazoa > Rotifera > Eurotatoria > Philodinida > Philodinidae > Rotaria > Rotaria sp. Silwood1. The sequence continues at coordinate 59,667 of CAJNOP010000025.1, forward strand.
ACACAACCATGGAGTTCACAGTTGAAATTTTCAGAGAAAAACGTTTCTCTAAAATGTGTTTGATTCAATGTAGTTTTTGATGCTGTTTCCCAATGTCATGTTTATTTTGCTTCAATATTTTGTCATGGCACTAACAAGTACTGAAAATGGTTTTTTTTTTTCGTATTGAAAAATGATCAAAAACTACTATTATGTGAGAGAAAGATGTAAACTCCGTTTCATTTCGAATATCATATTAACTTTTGAATATTCTTTTACCATTTCGAAGAAAATAAAGTTGTATAACGTGTATAAGATTCAGCTTAGAGCACTCGGATTCTGAATTCCGACAGGAGACAGATTGTTATTAAAGAGACATTTTTTCATTCATATTGGCCACGTAAAACTTACGTCAGTCAACATTGTATTATATTAAAGTAGACCATTTTTTTTTGAGTACTTAATTTTTTAGTTTTCAGTGCAATTTACAAAAACAATTTGAATAATTTATTGAAAAGAAAAAGAGAACAACTTCGACAGGATATTTTTCGGTGCTTGTTCACTTTAAACATATTCCATACACTAATCCACGTATTTAACGCTCACACATCAAAGAGTGCGGGTGAGAGCATATGTCGAAAGTGAACAAGTACCATATGAAATATAATTACAATACTTATATTTATGTATGCGTAATATTGAGGCTTTTGACCTGAAGAAACCTCAAAAGACTATGACCAATACGTGTTTTTTGTTCGTAAAAATCTAAAACTATGTTGGAAAATCCTCAGAATCATTTCGTTTTCTTACCCTTTGAATTAAAACTCATAAAAGTAAACGATGCACAATAGAAACGATCTTTGAAAAATAAACGATTATAAGATTGTGATCAAAGAACAGGATATATGTCGATTTGTAGAGAAAGACTTCCTCCATTCATCGGCATGCATACCATTGAATACTGCTCTGTATCGTAAGAGAAAATTGAACATGAAAAACTATGAATTTTGAACTGTTTTTAGGGCTTTTTCCATATGAGAATCTAATTCAATAATGTGTATATTGTTACACAACCAAGTGTCTGCTTGTATGATCTATTTCACTTTTCTTCATAGTCGAGCTATGGTGTGACTTATAAAAGTTTGAAAAAAAATTGTACAGATTTTTCATAATGTTACTTAAAACAGTATTCATAGTTTCATGCGTCGCAGTCTGAAATACTGATAGTTTATGTTATTTTTGATAGTTTTCTTCATTCTGCTCTGTTTTTACAAAATAATTCGGTTTCTTACTTTGATACGCTTCGATAGGTTTTTATTTCACTTATTTTATACCTTTTGGAAAAGGTGGATACATTTTGAGGCGTACTTGAAAAAAGTTTTCTATCCAATAATTTTTCGAATAATTGTTTTGAATATCTAATTGGACACTGGAACTTGTTATTTTTGCCAAAAATAATTAATCAGTTTTTTCTCTATCGGATCATATTTCTTCATTGAGCTTATTTTTTATCTCTAATATAAACTTCGGTTGTTTTTTTCTTGGGAAGATGTTTTCGTGAATTTTTTCCAATAAATAAATAAATAAAACCGACATCTACACCATAGACTAAGTCATGATCTGTTCAACTATGCCAAAATAAGAAAGCATTGGCGGTCTGAGATTTCTTTTTTCTGCAAAATAATTTGTGGAGTGGTCCTGTGCAGTTTTATTTATCAAAAGGAGAAAGGTGCATAGGAGTACATTTCGATCCGTTTGATTTTCAAGATCTAGATAAGTCATATATATATAATGAAATATCATGAGTTTGTAATAATGTTGATTCTAAAATCGAGAAATGATGATGAATCATAGGTATGACGAGTGTCTATCTTCATGATATACTAAAGGAGAAATTAGTTATTGATACAAATTAACGAAGTCAACATTCATTGGACTGAAAAACAAATAAAGATAAGTGGTAATTGAAAGTTGTTCTGATAGCTCTTTGTTCAGAACACATCATTATAATAAAATCGTGCATTTAATATAATATTTGGAATCTATTCGATCGTATAGAAATCTGCCGTTGCTCATATTTGGAGTCTGAAATATCTATGCACATTCCATTTATCATTTAATTAGTTTGCTGATGAAACTTTCTCAACACGTAGTTCACTTTGCAATTAGCAGAATTTTTCAAGTGCTACAAAACTACTTCTTGTTCACGATCTGAAAAAATGAGCGACTCTAGAAAGTTCTTAGCAATCTATTTTTGAAATGTAATTGATCCTTTTTGGGCTGATATTTAATGGGTTTCGGACCATAGAATTATTGTTTCAGTTCAAAATAATCATCATATTTCTAATCAACATGAAAATCTGAGTCGGTTTACGTATTTTTCAAATGTTTTCAGCAAGTTTGTTGTTTGGTCAGTTATTCACCATGGTCTTCCCTCAGGATGCAGTCAAAAAATCAATTTAATCAAAAGATCATATAGATAGCAGAAAGCAAGTTCTTAGCTTGTAAAACACTGCTAGAAGACAAGAAATCGCATGACCAAACGATAAAACAGATGCTTTGATCAAATTCATTTTTCGACTGATCCGTGCAATGGACAAGGAATTAATATTTGACAAAGAAACAGAGTTGCAGAAAACATTTGAAAAGATATAAATCGAAGCACTTTTTCATGCTGATTCTAAATACGATATTTCTTTGAAGTGTAATAGGTATTATTCTAATTGAACACCGCCAATTATAAGTCGAGAAAACTAAAAATTGAACATCTAGAATAGTAGATTAAGGATTTTGTTAGGTGATCGACTTTTTATAGATCTCACAAAGAATTTTATTTTGTAGCGCTTGAAAAGTTCTATTGATTACAATGTGAACTAACTATGAAGAAAGTTTTATTCAATAAATTAATTAGACAATAAAAGAAATGTACATAGATATGTCAGGCTCCAAATGTCAGCAACGGATAATTTGTACACAATGTTCTAGATTCAAAAAATTGTTTTACATGAGCGGTTTTATTATGAAATGTATTCTAAATAATTGACTATTAGAATAACTTTGAATCATTATTCATCTTTATTTGTTTTCTGTCAAATGAATGCTGATATTGCTGATAAGTATCAATAACTAGTTTTCTATTTAGTATGTGGTGAAGATAGGCTGTATATGACTCAATTAGATTGAATCTTGACAATCAAATAGGACTAAAATGCATTCGTTTGTGCCCTCGTCCTCTATTAATACTTTGGTGAGCTATGATAGAATGAAATTCGGTATGTTATATATAGTTACTTTGTATTGCAGCTTTTTTTTTTATTGCCATTTCTGCAAGAAAGCATATAAAGAATTTGGTGACCACATATAGAAGTTTTTATAATAAAATAATCTGAAAAATCAGCAGATTGAATAAGTGAGTGCTAATACTAAACAATTCGCGACTCTTTCTTTTTAACGAGATCAGTTTTTATTTTATCATCTTTATCAATAATATTGTTTCCCAATTTGTCTTTATATGTAAAGAATTCATTTGTTGAATCATCGTCGGTTATTTTGTAAGAGCAAAGAAATCTCTACGATCCTGTGTATTTGATACACATTTCAAATTATCAAACATAAAACTATAAATACTACTTCAGATGGCATCATGAAAAATGTGGAATTTTTTTAAAACTTACAAATTCTAGCATAGCTTGATTATAAAGAAAATTGACATAGATTATGCAACTAGATACCATGGACTGTCGAAAGGTATACAAATCATTAGATTAGATTCGTATATAGGAAGAAATGCTTAAAAAAATGCGAAATTCATGTTTCTTTTTGTATTCAATTTTCTCCCACGTAATACAACACAATTCGATAATATATATACTGTTAGACAGAGAAGGACTGCATATACAAATCTGCATATGTCCCGTTCTCTGATCACAGTCTTATAATCGTGTGTTTCTCAAAGGTCTTTTCTATTGTGCTTCATTTACTCTCATGACTTTTAATTAAGAGGATTTAACCAAAAACCAAAATGATTTTGAGGACTTCTTAAGATATTTTTACAATATTAAAAGGAAAAATATTGAATTCAATTTTTTAAGACTTTTTTCAGGTCAAAACTCTCAAAACTATGCATACATGGATATAAGTATAACGTGTGATGCAAACGTAATTGTACAAATGTCGATCTCTATGTCGCTTCGATAGAGGAGTACTGGAAGAAAGATTTTTTTCCCTAGAGGATAGAGCTTTTTTCCTCTTTCGAATCATATATAACTTATTTTTATAGCATGCTCATAAATAAAACAACGTGACAGAAAAGAGAAGGGCACCCTTAAAAAGAATCTGCACTTTTTCTATAAAACAATTTCACAAAATGTCGATCCTAATATCTGTTCGATAAATACTGTCTGAAAAGAATATTTTTCTTATCAGTTGATAGAAAATTTTCTCCCCTATCTAACAGTGTGCGATTCATACTTGTTACAAATTGATAAACGAAGCATGACGAGAGAAAAGAGAAACACTGCCGCAATAAATTTGTAATTTTTAGATAAAATCGTCAAAAGCATCTTGTTAGACAACAATTAATTCAATTTTTATGGATTCATTAAAAAGCTCTTGTAAAACGGTGGTTACTTCAACTTTAATGAACTCGTTAAAAATATTTTGTAAAAAAGCAGTTAATAATAATGGGCTATGATCAACGAGATGTTTTTGATGACTTCATATAAAAGTCACAAATTTATTGCGTCAGGGTTTCTCTGTTTTTCTCGTCACGCTTCGTTTACCAATTTTTAACAAATATGAATTGTACACTGTTAGATAGGGGAGAAAATTTTCTATCAACTGATAAAAAAATATTTTTTTCAGACCGTATTTATCGAAGAGATATTAGGATCGACATTTTGTGAAATTGTTTTATAGAAAAAGTGCGGGTTTCTTTTAAGGGTACTTCTCTTTTATGTCACATAGTTTCACTTATGAGCATGTCATAAGAATCAGTTATATGTGCCTCAAAAGAGAAGAAAAAGCTCTATCATTTGGCATAAAAACATTTCTTTCAGCACTCTTCTATCAAAGAGAAATAGAGATCGACATGTGTACAACTATTTTTGCATTATATGTTAAACTTACTTCTAATAGATTACTGCAAACAGCATTCTTTATGCTACAAAAATTAGCATTCAAGTGTTCTTTTAATTTCATTTGTGTTATTAAAAATTCAACACAAAATAGAAAAAAAGTTTGTACAATGGTTAAGTTAGAAGAACTTTCTTAAAGATGTTCGGATTTTTGGTGTTTTCTTCTTTTTAGATTCGTTCGGAAAAAACACATCTAGCACAAAATTTGTAATTCAGACTTTACTCTTTGCAACAAAAAAAACTCATCAGTTTAAAAGTTGACAATTTAGTCGAATAGAGTTTGACATTTTTTCAAACACTGGCATCTCCTGTCAATAGAATGTCCTATTTTATGAGAAGTTATTTAATGAGAAAACGCTTCCATAACTTAGACAGGTTTTGTTTCAAACTAATTTAACATTTAATTTACCACTCAACCATACTCTTATGTCAATCAACTTGATAAATATAACTTCCGTAAGTAGTTATGAGACCATCGAGTATAATGCTAATATGCGAGGCATTCAATGAAAAAAAAACATCTTTTTTCTGCTTTCAGTGCATGGATGTCTGAAACTATCCATGTGAAAAATAATTAGACAAAAATCACACAAAAATTGACTTCTAATCAATTAAAATCATAAACTTTTAACTGATGATAATCCAAAAATAAACAAAGATATCGAAATTTTACCGATCATTCTGATTATTTCTGCGTAAAATCGATTTGGAATTCTTCAAAAAATCATTTGCAATCAATTTTGTATGCCGCTAACCGATTTCTTTATTTTCATGCAAAAGTTAGTCAATAACGACTTTTTCCCACCGTCATCTCCTTATGAGAAAAGACAGCAAAAAATATCCTGTAAAAGTTGTACTTGTTTTTCTTTTAATAAATTATCAAAAATTATACGAAAACATAGAGAGTTGAAAACTGTACGAAATGACTTAGTTTAATATAACAGTGTTGACTGACTCAAGTTTTATATGGCTAACATTAATGAACGATGGCTCTTTCGATGGATCCAACACGTTTACCTGATAACAATCTATTGCCTTTCGAAAGTCAGAAACAGAATGCTCTAATATGAATTTTACATGTTATGCCACTTTTTATTTTCTACAAAATGGAAAAAGAGTATTCAAAAATAAGTAATACATTTGTGGTGAACCAGGATTTACATCACTCTCTCACATAATGAGTTTTGATCATTTTTCAATAGAACAAAAATAATATTTTAAGTGGTTTTCATTGTCATGACACGATTATAAGTCACCATAAACATGACATTCAGAATTAGCGTCAGAAACTAAATCGAATCAGACGCATTTCAGAAAAAGTTTTTTTTCTTACGAAAAATTGGTTTCTGAGGAGGGGGACCTATGAGGCAAAATTTTAACAAAATACAACCGCGGGGTTCCTGTTCAATTTTGCACAGGAAAAGTTTTTTAAAATGTGTATGACTCGATATATTCTTTGTTCTATTGAAGAATGACCCAAAAACCATTATGTAAGAGAAAGAGATGCGAAATCAGTTTCACTCTGAGTATACTAATTATTTGTAAATCTTTTTTACCATTTTGTAGGAAATAAAAAGTTGCATAACATGTATAAAAATTCAGATTGAAACTCTCTGATTCTAAATTTCAACAGGAGATAGACTTATCAAATAGATATTTTGAGATCATCGAAATAGCCATTCTTTATTTATATTGGCTTAATAAAATTTCAATCGATCAGCACTGTATTACACTGAAATAGCTCATTATGTGCAGCTTTTTATTTCATGTTTTAGTTTAACTTATAAAAAAAATATGAATAACTTATTGAAATAAAAATGAATACCACTTTTACGAGATATGTTTTGCTAGTTTGTCTCATTACGATATGACAACGATAAAAAGTCGTTATTGACTAACTTTCGAAAGAATGAACATTTAATGCTAATATTTTTGGGTACTAGTTTCGTACAAAAGAAGTACTTTTTTTCCATTGAATACGTCCTTTATTAGCAGGATACTCGTTGGTCTCATTATTTTTTAATTTATATTGATACACTTGTTTGATATGAGGAAATGGTTGAGTGCTAGATTGAATAATAAACTTAGTTTAACGATGCCCCTCTCAACTATAGAAAACTTGTCTCATTAAATATTTTCTCACAAAATAAGAAATTTAACTAGAATATTTATATCCATGTATATCTAGTTTCAGACTGCTCATCTGAGACAATCTTTCAAAATTAAGATCGACATGATTATTCGGCTGTTAGCAATCTAAAAATATATTCAAAAATCCTCAAAATTAAGTTGTCCTTTTCGCCCTTTTCATCAAAAATAATAAGAGTAAATGAAGCGCAATACAAGACACGTTTGCAAAAAGCGGCTATAAGATTGTGAACAAAGCAACAGTATGTATATATTTGTAGAGGAAGATTTCCTCTATCGAACGGTATATATACTATCGAATTCTGTCCTACACCATAGAACAAAACTGAATACAAAAAACTACAGATTTCACGCTTCTTAAGGATGACTAAGTGTGGAGAAAGTTTCATCAACAAACTAATTAAATGACAAACGAACTGCACATACATATATCAAATTTCATATGTAAGCAATTGGAAATGGATCTACAGTCTAGTGAATTCAAATGATTGTTTTAAGTGAACCGTGTTATTATAAAAAGGTATTCTGAAGAATGGACTATAAGAATAACTTTAACTCATTATTCATCTTTATTTGTTTTCTGTCGAATGAATGTTGATGTTACTGATTAGTATCAATAACTAACTGCCCATTCAGTATATCGTGGAGATGGACTCCGTTCACGGCTACAATCAATCCAAATGCCTCGATTTTAGAATTCGAATAATCAAGAACTCATGATCTTTCATTCTATATATTACTGAACTAGATTAAATCTTGACAATCAAATTTTATCACACTGTATTCTTATGTGCCCTCGTCCTTTGTTAATATTTAAGTGAATTATGATAATACGAAATTACATATGCTATGTTTAGCTGTTGTATGTTAGAAATTTCTTTCATTTCCATTTCTTTAAGAGATTATATAAAGAATTTGACGATCATAAACAGATTGTTTTTTCAACAAAAGACTTAAATAGAGAAAATCTTGCTTTACAAATCTACATATATCTTGTTTTTTGAACAAACCTTTATAGTGGCTTTTTTTAAAAGATGTTTTCTTTTGTGCTTCATTTACTTTCATGATTTTTAATTAAAATGGTTTAACTAGAACCAAGACAATTTGGAGAATTTTGAAAGACGTTTTTAGAATGCTAAAAGCCCAAAAGCAATGTTAACCTCAATTTTTTAAGACTTTTTTAGGTCAAAACCATCAAAACTCAGCATATTTAGATATAAATATTCTAATTGAATTTTTTATTTTGGAAATATATTATATAATGAGAGAGTCCGTTGTGGCTGAGAAGGATTTTGTTTGAAACTAAACTTAATATTATACAGTACCGTCAGAAGTCGAGGAACATGTGAAAACCAAGGTCAAGATGGACTATTTTCCACCGGATTTTTACCATAGATAGAGCTCGAAAAACTGTGATCGCAAGCAACAACCCGAGCTCGATTGACTAAAATACAAATTGACTTATAAATGAAACACTACTCATAAGTTGATTGGGTTCAGCCTTAATTCTTACAAGATGTATTGATCTTCTTCATTCATCAGTTTCAAGTTCATTACTACTTACATCGCCGAAATAGGATATATGAAAAACCTGCAAGGTTTCAAGAGGCTTTTTTGACTTCTTAATCAATGTCGGCGACGTCAGTAGTACGGACATGAAAAAGATGAATGAAGAAGATCACGAAATCTTGTAAGAATTAAGGCTAAACCCAACCAAATTATGAGTAGTGTTTCATTTATAAGTCAATTTGTATTTTAGTCAATCGAGCTCGGGTTGTTGCTTGCGATCACAGTTTTTCGAGCTCTATCTATGGTAAAAATCCGGTGGAAAATAGTCCATCTTGACCTTGGTCTTCACATGTCCCGCGACTTCTGACAGGTACTGTATTTGTTGTTCAGCCATTTTCTTGAGTCAATCCACTTGATAAATATAACTTTAAACTATCTATAACGTGACAATTTGAAAAACTAAATAATCTGAATGGATCTAAAAATATCCCATTTCTAGAAGAAAAAATAATAATTTAAAATTAAAGAAAAGAATTTATATCTACCTCTTTCTAAAAGAATAGATCTATTAAGATTAAATTCATTTTAGAGAATGTTTTACTTTAGTTTCATCTTCTTCATAAATAATGAACATTACCAATAATTTTAGTAGCTCTTTTACAAACTTCTATTGAAAAATAATTATTTATAGAAAAGTAACAACAGGATAGATGGTTAAAGAAGAATGATTCAAATGTAGAAAAATAGTCAACTGAAACTATCTCACTGACAAGAGACATTGATTGATAGTTTTTGAAAAATTTCGCCTTTGTTATTCATTTTCTTTTAATTTTTCAGAATCAAACAGGATGTTTATGACGTATAAGAATTAATGACTTCGAACTTTTTAAGCACGACACATATAATAAACAAATAAGTATCTTTTTTTAGAAAGTATTCTTATCTCGATAATTATCATCGAAGTGGGTGGAAAAGCAAAAAGAACCTTTGAACCTTTTTTCCACCCGTTGCATTACTCTAAAAGTTTTTATTGTATATGTATTCTGTTTGATCCTTGTAAATGTTTTTTAAGTAACATGATATAATGTTACTGTTGTCTTAAATTAATATATAATTACAATTGTAGAAAATAAGCAATGAAAAATCTAGTAGAAATAAGCAATATCAGATGAAAAAAGAAACAATCAATTTCAGAACGTTTATTATATCGTATTTTTCAATTATGGATATTCATAGCCGCATATAATTATCCAATGGTTTTATATTGTTCAGTTATATTGTGCACTGAAAAGAATTCTAGAAAATTCATCTCTCTTTGATTGAATGAAAAATTTATGTGCATAAGTGTGAATCGTTTATAAAGATGAAATGTCAACTTAAATATTTTATTTTATGAAAATGACTTTCTTTATCATTTCACAAGTTATTTGCATTAGAATTGCATTCCACAATATATATTGCATACGTCTACATCAAGCTCGGTTTCTATGTAAAAACTTGAATGAAGTTATGATTAAAAGTATTAATCTATTTTGGAACAAAAAATACGCATATATATACATAGCAAAAACAACGAAATCCTTTCATGAGCCCGTATGTATATTGCTAAAAAGCAAAACATTGTACATTACCTCTTAGTGACATCAATAAATGAGCGCGTACCTCTCAAAGTTCTGTTTAAAAAAAAATTATAAAATTATAAAATTATTGTATTGTTCAAAAACCCTTGTATCAACACAATGAACGCTTGTTGTTAGCAGTATTAAGATTATGACAATATGTAAAGTAAATCTAAGGTAGTGGCCATTTGAAATTTGAGCAAAAATGTTTTTTATTGTAATTTTTGTCGTGATATAATAGGGTTCGTCGAGTTATTTATACGGATGTCGTTTTTTATATATTCAGATAGTGATATTATAAAGAAACTGAGGTTTAAAAACATCAGTTAAATAGAATATACTTTTTGAACCAAACGAAGGTAATAAATAGTTTATGAGGTAAAAACTAAGAATTTATGCAACAAGAAGAAAAAGAAAAATCTAGAATGATCCTCTTCTTTGCTACCAAATGTATGTTTAAAAAAAAAACTTCATAAATTAATAGAGAAAAGAACACGAGTCACAGTAGTCGGTTTAGAGTTCTGATAATGAAAGCCGATTCAGCGACGATGAGAGGCGATTGTGATCATCAAATGTGTTTTAAAGACCATTACAGGTAGTATTAGCTCATTTTGAAGCGTATTCTGTTTGGAAAAACTAAGGAAAACCTTTTGGGAAGGGGGGGGGGGGACGATCGATCATAACACGCCTCTCTAAATCCGCCACTAACGAGCTGATATATTGGCAAAAGACAAAATCAAAGAAGAATAGATAGAAATGAACAAGGAGGAAAACGTCAAATAGTTATATAAGTATAAAGATTGAAAAATGATTCTTATTCGTTTATTATGTAACAATATCAGAAACACCCTATGAAAATTAAAATATTTCAGACGCATCAAGTTCCAGTAAGTCTCAATATTTATCCGACTTTTTTGTTGATTTTATTCGTCATATAGTTAGGAAACAATTTTGTTTGATTGTTGAGAAAATCAAGTTTTTTGGATATGATAGCATAAATGCCGTAAAAATGGGCCCGTGTTCAGAGGTCTTCACAATCAAATTTCAGTTCTAAAGGAAACGAATAACATATTTAGAATCAACACAAAAATCTGCATGGAATACTATTGTTAATATTCAAAATTAATTTTCGTCAAATTTCGATCGTAGGGAAACCACAAATCACATTCTTCGAAAATAACAGTGAAGCTGTATAAGTACCGAAATTTGACGAAAATTAGTTTTAAGTATTAAGCATACTACTCAATGTACATTTATGTACTGATGCTAAATATGATGTTCGTCCGTGTTGGAGCTAAAACTCTACTCATAAAAACCTTTGAGAATGAGTAGAGTTTTGCGGCTATCTTACAATCACATTGAGAAAAAAATCGATTTTCTCAACAATCAAAAGATATTTTTTTGAAAAGCATGCATAATTTTTTTCTAACTATATGACGAGTAAAATCAAATAAAACGTCGGATGAGTATTGAGACTACCGAAAGTTAATGCATTTTGAGTATTTTAATTCGTATAGGCTTTTCTGATATGTTTGCAGCTTCTGTTTTACTAAAAAATCATCATATGAAAACATTAAAAACAACGGTTTTTTTTAGGTTACTCCGTGAACTCTGTTCAACCATAACAAAAAAATGTCAAAAAAACTTTATTTAAATTTCAAAATTGTCACCACCGTACATCCACAAATATCTAGTTGAGACCATAGTATTTATTCCATGGATTTTTCTTTGTTTTTTTCTCGTTAGTTTTTGTTGTTGACTTGCCTTCATAATATTACCATTCATGAGACACAGTGCTCGTGTTTTATTCCGAAACTTAATGTTGTTATGCTGAAACAGACAAATAAATGTCATCATTAATTTAATATCATATGACAAATGAGCTGTATGTAGTTATTGCTAGTATAATTAGATTAGTTAAGCTATCCAATGTAACATAAGTATAAAGGATCATTATAAAATGAAGAAGTAAATGTCAAAGTGTAGTAATGAATAGTTGAATAGTCCTTATCCGATAATTTAACGATGGTATTGCTTGATGAGACTGACACTTTTGCTATTACAATATGTGTGGATAAAATAGCATTAAAACAAGAAAGCAATAAAATTGGAGTTGTATTCTATACAGTTGCATTCTACAAAGTTATTGGAAGTAAATTAATCAGAAACTTTAGG
>CAJNOP010000025.1:72241-119432 GCA_905250075.1 Rotaria sp. Silwood1
AAAAAATTCAATTTTTTTAACAATAAAACAAAGTCTAAAACACTAAATATATATCTGTGTAATTCATAATCTGACGATTCTAATGTGATAACAAGCACTTGCTTCTATATCTTGCTCCACAAATACGTGTTATAAAGCATGTTTGATCTATTTATTTCGGAAGAGATTCTTTTCACCTTATTAATTCTAAATATAAATAGATAACTTTTTTCTATCAAATTTTTGATGGTGAGTCAGAATAATATATTTTCATAAAGCTTTGAAGAATAACATAATTGAAATTTGATGATCTCTGTGTAAAAAGGAAGTTTATTATTGCCAATGCTACATATTCAGTCATTCCAATTTTTTATGATTTTTTTCAGATGAGCACTAGTAGAATCGAAATAAAAACTATATATATTCGTGACCAACTTGTCAAGCTCTATCGAATCATTAATAAATGAACGAAACAAAAAATACACTCGAATTTTGCATTCGTCACAGCCTAATTAGAATAGTTTACTATAGTTTCGTTAGTATACATCATAGACAAATAAATAGAACACTTGTTTATTATAGTTTCCATTTGTTCGATTTCAAATGTCAATTTTCGGTGAAATCTTGTACAAATGAATTTTATCATGAATTGTAAAGAAATTGCTACCGAGTAAATCATATTTTATTTTTTAATGCGCATATACATTCCAAACTCTATGCAACTTATATGTCAACTACCACAAATATAGATTAAATTAAGATAACTTATCTTAAGTGGAACACCAATTAATCCGAATAGTAAAACAGATCAAAGCAACAGTGTAAGGACATGATAATATAGAATTAGAAAATGAATTTCATAAAATAGTATATTAGATATTTAGACAAATGAATATTTAATAATAATATGATTTGATTGAAGTTTTTCATCAAATAAATCAACATTTCTCTTTGTTTCTGTACGTCATTATTAAACGGAAATTGTTCAACTAAGCAATTCTTTAAACAAAGTACGTCAAATATATACTCATTATAACACGTACTTAAAACTATTCTAGTTTTTCTTGACCTTATTCTCAAAGTGTTTATGTTAATGGTATATGAATTATATTTTCTTAGAAATAATAAAGTGTAAACGCAAAGTTTTGAACTCTCTCACAAAAATTACTTTGTCTTTTTTATTATAAATTTAAAATTTCTGAAACTTGAACACCTACTCTATTACGACTAGATGACTATTATAGTAAATATCACTATCTTTGGTCTTAATTACAAGGAAGATATAAATGTCGGAACTTCTATTAAAGAATATCTTCCATTTTGAACTAGGTTTCGGTCTTGTGAAACAATTTTAGTTTAAAATACATTTCCCTAAATAAATGATTCCATCACTCGAATTCGTGGATTTCAGACCGAAAACGATTCGCACTTCTTAATCTGGCTTCCATAAGTGCACACCTTCGTATTTTGAATTTAAATATTACTTTTACAATTCCAATTGATATTTTAATCCCTTTTAAGTGAACACACATAATCTTTTGTTTTCCTCTCTTTTTCATAATTCCTGGCTCATGCACTAAAACTTTTGTTTGTTGTTTGTTGTAAATGTACATATTAGGAAAAACAATGACTGACATCCCAACATCGCCTGATATTAAATGAAAAAAACCGGTCGTAATGGTTCATTACAACGTAAATTAAACGAAAATTCAAATATATTAAAACAAAAAAAAAATATATTTAAATGATTATTAAACAACCCAAAATTTAAGTACTTAACGAAAATTTAAAAGTTTTGATGTAATAAAATTTATGCATAAACATTTGTCATTAATTAACTTCGAGGTACATTTAGGATAATAATCATCTAGGTACAATAGTGTAAATGAACAAATTTCAGAGTGTTTCGATTTAAAATAAGACTGAAGAAAACAAATTTTATGAAAGGATTCAAGAATTTTGGTTAATGTAATGTGAAAAAAAGCAACTGATAAATTAGCAAAATTACTATTAAGATATGAGATACTTCAATAAAGAACATCTCGTTTGTTGTTGATTCATTTAAAAAGTCACGTATCTTTATATACTTCAAAAAATATCAGACTTCAGTTAAGCAAAATTGTGAGATATTAATAAACTAAACTATAAGACACTTGAAAATAGTCAAGCACTCTGCGTTGATTGTTTGAAAAAAGTGCGAATTATCAGCACCATCAACTTTAATAAGTTTTTTCAAAACTTTGAAATATCAGCAAATAAAAATTCAATAGTAACGTTCGATTTTATTTCTGTCTTGTGGAATTTATACGCCGATTTCTATACTCAACTTCTAGATATGTAGTTTTTTATGGTTGTTATTATTATAATAATATATCAAGCATAACATCATGATCAATTACTTTTAGTCAGATATACAAAATAATGTCATTTTATTGAACATTTCTTAAACAACATTGTTCGGTTCTATTCATGATAAAATGGAATATTGAAACCTGTATCCGAGTTCGCAAATGAGTTTTTAGTTTTGATGTGAATTCTAGGCAATTAAAATAACTTGTGATTATACTTTTATAACAAGCAAACTTCTAATAAATGATGATTTGATTTACTTATTTTCATAATACAATTCGTAAAACAAGAAATAAATATTGAAAATGAAGAATAGCTTGATTGTAAATCTCGATAATTCATAACTTTCAAATACGTAGAACTTATATAAAATCTCTATACAAAAAGATCTGAAAATACATCTGAATGACAAATTCAAAAAAAAATTATCATTCTATTTCTTCCAACACATTAAATAACTGCGCATAAACTAGTAACAAATTCAAAAACACAGTTACTTATATTAAAAATAGTCTTTATTTAATGACAGTCAAATTAAGATTGAAGACCTATTCTCATATTCTCAATGAAGATACTTGAAGCATCATTGACAAAGGATGAAAGATTTAAGATCGATGTGAGTTTCTATATCAGTAGAAATTTATTTCATGCCGTTTTTTTTTTGTTTTTTAGAACACTTCATATATAGATCGAGAAGCTCATATAAAAATTTTTCAAAAAGATTTTTTGATGTTATCTTTAGAAAGGTAGACATATAGATAATTGTACTGCAAAAATTGTGTCGATATTGAAATTTTGTCTTAATTCGAATTATCATTTATTTTCTAACAATCAGTTGCTTTGAAATAAAGTAAAATAACTTTCTCGTCACATTTTTTTTTGCTTATTCACATGAAAATTAATACTGTTATATATCGAAATTTAAAACAATAATATATCAATATAGAATGAATCGATTGAAATAAATATATTTTCTATTGATTGAATATAATTGAAATGTAAATTCATAAGACAATAAGAATGATTAACATAATATTAGTTCTTTATTTTTTTTTTACAGAAATTTTTCTAAACACTAAATAATTAAACATGAAAAATTTTCTTTAATAAAAACAAGTCAATTTAAAGCTTGCTTATATTATAAACTAGATTTTAAATCAAATAAATTCAATTTTAAACTGTTCGTTATATTCTATCCTAAAACTTTACATATCAATTATTCAGATATATGTTTGTTCAATGATGTATTTTATGTACTCAAAATAGACCTTGACTACATCATCAGCATATCATATACATCCGGCTTTCTTCGACTTTTGATTAATCTATGTTCCTTCTTTATGACAATGAGTTGTGTTATGTTTGCATGTTGCACCACTGAATCCGTTGCCAGAAACTTGATTATCATTAACACACGCGCATATATGCACGCACGCACGCACGTACGTTCCATCTTTCGTTTTTTTATTTTTATTTTTTTGTTATAACGTCCAACATAGAAAGACACCAAAGTGAAATGATAATGATGACAGTAAAGGCGATGATCAATTTTCTTTTTTATCAAATCTGGCATTTTGCCGCCAGTGGTAGCTTCTATTATCAGTTTCACTCTCGAATGTCACGCGATCTGTTTTGTTTTTATTTTCCCACTACTATTTTGCATTTTCTTTTTGTTTCTCTCATGTTTTTAATATCAAGTATGCAATGCTAATCTCTATTTCTTCTCTTTTTTTGGGGGGAGGGTGTCTGTATTTATTAAAATTTTGTACTACATGCCGTGTGCTTTTTCACTTTCTCTCTATATTTATATTCGTTTTGATTTGTTATTGTTGTTTCTATCTTTTCACTTGACCGATTCATTTATATATGATCTTGTTCTTCTTATCTTATTCAAGTTTAATCATTATTTATCAGCTTGAATGAACTTCACAAAATAAAAACGATCGATGTTTCTTCTATTCCAATAGATTTGTTGTATATGACGCCATAAATTTAAAGTAAAGCTTAACATGATGAATAAAATTGTTTTGGGGCGTGACTTTACTAGACTGTATAGATCGAATTAGCATACGAATGGGAAATTTGCACGTAAATTTGGAGTGTACCTGTCATGATCAGTTGCAATAGAGAACAGGATGTTGACTTGAATAAATAGATATCTCTCTTCATGTCTTATCGTGAAAAAAAAAGACGATGATGATGAACAATTATGTTTACTTGGTGAATAGAAAAAGAAGGATAAGTGTTACAAAATTTAGGCGGCAAGTGGTTCAAATTGTTAAACAAACGCCTTAAAATATCTTGTCTTTTTTGAATTATGATTAGTGAGATATTGAATTTTTGCTTTAAGATAAATTTGATCGAGAAGAAGAAAAAACATATATATTAAATTGATTTTCTTTTTTTGCTCGTGATCAACCTGCTTATGAGGTTAGAAGCCGAAACTAAAACTAATCTGAAGTGTTCTTCGTTCATATCCACTTAGTAGTCATTTAAGGCGTGATGCTGCACGCTGATACTCATTTGCATAATTCAATCAAATTCACATTTTTTGCATATATTGAATTTGAGTTTTTCTTGTCGTTGAATAACCAATAGAAATTAGACTCGTGCTAATTTTCTCACACAATGAACCAATCTGATCTAGTCGAACAGAAAGTAAAAAAAAAAAAGAAAGAGCGTGACTTCTATTTTACTGCTAATATACATGCGATCGCTATCTCGTAATTAGTAAAACAAAGATGGATGATGACTTCCTGCTTAAGTTCTAGATCACAAATCGGAAAAGCAAAACGAAGAAAGACAAGAAGAAGAACAAGAAAACCGAGTAGGAAGCGATGACTTGTTGTAATTATGAGAACAAAAAAAAATGAGTCGGCGACCAAATGATAGCACGAAAAAGAAGGATAGTAAAAAAAAAAAGTTTCTTTCTCTGTCTCTCTCACCGTTATAGGAATTCAATGTTGCTGCTGGCTTGTTTGCCTTTCTTTTCGAATCGAAGTGGTAATCGGCGGCGCTACTCGAAATCATTCAAACGAAGAAGAAACAAGAGCAATCAAATATATGCATACACAGTAGAGATAGCATGAGCGATAAAAAAAAAAAGAAAAAAAGTGAAAGTATTGCTGTCTGTCAATATTTCATGTCATTATTAAAAGCGAAAGAATTATGTATGCAAACGAGTACGAAAGATGAAGAAGAAAAATCATTGTTGTTTCTCTTCGTTTTTTTTTACTCATAAAACGTCCCTTGAGTTCTTCACCTCTATAACGATGTGTTAAAGTAACAAAAATGATATGCATTTTCACATACATATAGATAATTATTTTTGATAAAGAGCGAAGAAAAAAAAGAAAAATGACTCGGTTCATTAAATATAACAACACAATTATCAATCGATTGATACCAATCATTATATTGAGAACGTTTTTTTTATTTTATTTTATTGTCGCATTTAATATACATATATATGTTTGTTGCCTTGCTAGCGCGTGTTATAATCACAAACACTTCATTTACTCTCAGCGTAAAAAATTGACCGGAGGGTTGTTCAACACGGAATAAAAACTGTGATTTTAATCTTAACAATATTTATTACAATATGTTCATCAAATTTGTAAAAAAAAAGAAACAAAAAAAAAAGAAAATAAAAAATGATTGTGACGATATGTAAATATATAATCTTCAATGTTTGCAGTACTCTTATTCCTTGTTCACACGCAATCGTCGAAGCAATCGTTCGATCGCGCGTCCGTTAATCTACTTTCAACCAATATAGTCTGGTCGGCTATTGACTCTTTCTTTCTCTCTCGTGATGATCGTCACTTGATTAATTGATAAGGATTAGTTGTGTGTATCATTCTTATTATATGCGTATGTCCTCATTTTCTTTCTCCGCCTCTCTCTTGCCTTATTTATTTGATACGATCTATATCTTTTTTTTCTTCTTTTTTTTTGTACTTCTTTCCTTCGCATGTCGTTGTCCAGACTAAATAGGAATAGTAAACAGTAACGTCAATGTGAATCTTCGTTTTGAGTGAGAAATCATGTCGTCTGGATCAACTTAACATTTTGACCTAATCGGCTTTGGACGCTCATATATACACACAACATTGCACCGGCGGTAGTAGCAAATTAGCGCTCGTTGCTCTTCCCCTTCTTTTTCTTTCTTTTTTCTTCGAGCACAACCGTCTCGCATATTCGCGCTCAGGGATTGGCAGAAAAAATTACCATAAATATACGACGGCGCCGTGATTAGCTAGCGAACGAAGAGAAATGAGAGAACGGGAAGAGAGAGAAAGAAACAGTAGTTTAATTATATGCGTGAGAGGCCTCCGGTCTGTTTCGAGTGTCATAATGGTGTGGAGAGTGTCGCTCGCTTGTTCGTTCGCTCGCACATCATGTGTTACGAGCAGTATCAATCAAAAGAAAGCAACGAAAAGAAAAAGAGAGAAAGAAAAGAAAGAGAGCAAGCAACAACAAGAAGAAAAAAAAACTGACGAATAGAAATGCGAGAAAAGAGAAAAAGAGAGAGTGTGAACATACGAGTTAGCAACTCGCCGACGCCGCCCGAGTAATTATTGGGTGGTAGCAAAGCACAAAAAAGCGCGACACTACAACATATACGCATACATACACACGAAGAATGTCAGCAGTGACAATGCCAAAATCGGATTTCACTGTTTCATCATTACTCAATTCATCAAATACTAATACATCTACTAATACAAATACAAATATTGCTGCTAATGTTACAGCAAATTACCTTCACTTTTTAAATAAATTTCGACCACTTGGTTTTTCAACACCAAGAGATCTTTTAGTTCCACCACCGCCACCACCACCACCTACAGTACCAGAACCAATACATCGTTCACAAGATGATGGTATACATGATGATCCAAAAGTTGAACTTGAGAGTAAAGATTTATGGGATCAATTTCATCAACACGGAACTGAAATGGTAAGTTCTAAGAAAGAAAAAAATAATGTCTCTTTTTTGTTGAATAGTGAAAGAAAATTTCGTATATGTGTTTTTTTTTGTTCGTTTTAGGTAATCACAAAAAGTGGAAGGTATGTAGAATTTATCAGATTTCTGTACTTTAAGGCGTGTCACTTAAGAAAAAGGTGAAGCGCATAAAAAGACTCCACTCGTAAATGACGCTTTTTCTCTTTTTCTTTTTCTTTTTTGGAGTGTGTGTGTATGCATCGAAATAAAAGAAGACATTGAAAATATGAAACTTATGCATGTTATATATATATGTATATGATGAAAAGGAAAAGTAACAAAAGAAAAAATTTTTATCTCATCTCATTTTACAATTAGAAAGATTAGTCAAACGAATAAAAATTGAAATTTAATCGAATAGAAAACATTTTCTTTTCTTTTATTGATTTTATTATCATCACGAAAACATCCTTTTGTCTTCTTTAATCAACACTCCTCCGCCCCTTGTTCTCTCATTCAATATTCTAAGAAGGGAGAGAGAAACCTCCAGCTTGATAATCCCCGATAAACACTCTTTCTCGTTTCTCACAAAAGCGCTCATTTAGTGATGTGTATATGTATGTTTGCATCTCGTCCGTGGAGGCTTTGATTCTATAATTATCTATCGCCCAAATGTCAATCCTTTTCGCTTTTTCTTATTCAAAGGATTATAAAGTAAGAAAAAAAAAATGAAGATCTCACTACAAAATAAATTAAAGAAACAACAACAATAACAACGAAAAAAAGACAGAAAAAGAAAAAGCAAAATAAGCAGCTGTGACTTTTTAGCTAATGGGGACGATCACATCCTTTACTATGTTTATCTATATCTAAATAAATGGCAGTCAGAAAAAAACCAGATACTAACAAATTGTTAAATGACACATTAGAATATATATATATATACGTGCGTCTGTGTGTGTATGTCTCTTAAGAAGGGCGGATACAAATCTAGGTTCATCAATATATAAATATGACTTAATGGTTTTTTTATAGACGTATGTTTCCACCTTATAAAGTTAAAACAACAGGTCTTGATAAACGAGCAAAATATATTTTATTAATGGATATTGTCGCCGCTGATGATTGTCGATATAAATTTCATAATTCACGCTGGATGATTGCTGGCAAGGTAAACTTTTGAATTTAGTTTTATAAAATTTTAAATTTAATATATACATTCGTGTTTTCTTTGTTTTCTCATAGGCTGATCCAGAAATGCCTAAACGTATGTATATACATCCTGATTCACCAGCGACAGGTGAACAATGGATGTCAAAAATTGTTTCATTTCATAAACTTAAATTAACCAATAATATATCAGATAAACATGGATTTGTATGTTCAAATAAGCAGAAAAAAAAATATCTTTTTTTTTTTATTTATATTTTTTTTTATTTAGACAATATTAAATTCAATGCATAAATATCAACCACGTTTTCATATAGCACGTACAGATTCAATCGTTGATTTAGGTTGGTGTCCATTTCGTACATTTATATTTAAAGAAACAGAATTTATTGCTGTAACTGCATATCAAAATGAAAAAGTATGTATACCTATTCAAAAGTCAAGAAAATTTAATAAGAAATTTTTTTTTTTAGATTACTCAACTTAAAATTGATCACAATCCATTTGCAAAAGGTTTTCGTGATAATGGACAAGGTAAACGAGAAAAGAAACGTATTATGCTTAACGATCATCATCATCATCACAACCATCATCATCAACATCGTCATCATCATACACATCACGATGAGTCAGATGACAGTGATATATGTGTTGATGAAACAACAACAACAACAACAACAACAACAGCGACAAGTAATAATAATAATAATAATAATAATAATAATAATTCAACTAAACCTGAAGAAGCTCCCTTACATAGTTTATTATTTACTGCTGCGGCTGCTGCTGCTGCAGCACAAGCTCAAGTTCATCATCCATTACGACATCATCCATATGCACATCCACATTATTTTCAATATCGAAATTATCTTTATGAACAACAACAACAACAACAACAAGCTGTTGCAACAGCATTTCGTTTAGCCAATCATAAACGAGAACATGATGATAATGATGATGATGATGGTGGTGATGTTGATGAAAATAATACAACTGATGGTGATTCAAATAAAAGAATAAAACGTGAAAGATCGAACAGTGCTGGTGCAACAAGTATTAGTAGTAGTTCAGATGAAATAATAACATCTATAAATAAATCTTCAAAATTACCACCACTACCATCAACAATAACAACAACAACAAATGATGAAATTATTAAATCAGATCCATTACCAATGTTTAATTCAAATATCAATCCACAACAACTCTATTGGTTCTTACAAGGAAATAATAATAATAATAATAATAATACACTTCCACCATTACCAACAAATTTAACAGCAAATGATTGGTATGAAACATTTTTTTTACAACGACGAACAGCAATTCCATTACCAACACAAATGATTCAACATCCATTTTCAAAATTATTTGCTCGTACATTACCACCATTATTATCATCAGTTCCACGTATGACTTCACCACAATCAACAAGTCCGAAATAATTGAATTGAATAATTATAATAATCAGTGTTGTTTTCTTTATCTTTTTTTCTTTTTTCTTTTGTTTTGTTTTGTTGAAAAGCATTCTCTATTTAAAAACCAGCAACAGTTTGTATGTGTATATTATTTTTCCTTTCTCTCAACGAATAAAACTGAATTGTATCATATACACAGCTTGATTCGTCGCCTGACTAGTATTATTCTGTCGATGATTGCTGGATTATGTTGCCTATAATATACATCAAATGAGTTTGAATGTTGTCACAGCTTCTTCTTCTGCTTCTGCTTCTTTCGACCGAAAAAACGATTAGTGACATGCAATCACCTCGGTTTTAGACAGAAAAAAAAAGAAAAGAAAAGAAAATTTCTATCGATCGATCTGTTATACATGTTTAAGAAATCTATTTCAGTTAGTCTCCTGTCACTAACTGACAAGTTAATCACGGACACTGTTTGATGACAAAACACGCTATGGGTACACAACGGGTGGTAAGAAAAATGTGATGATAGGTTTTTCCTTTTTTTTTTTTTTTTATTGTAAAAATAAAAATAAAAAAAAGAAAACGCCTGTCTTGTCGTTTTTTTCTCTAATGGGTGTCGATCAATAAACAATCATCATCATACGCCGCCCATATTTTGACAACACAGATTTGTTCTCATCATTATTTTTTTTTTTGTTAATAAACAAGAAAATGTTGCAACTGTTCGTTAGACTTTATCTCTTAACTCGACAAATGACACTCGTTTATCATTCATACTAATTCATTTGACTATCGTCGCGTTTAAAGGTCATGTAGAAAGCTAATTGAAAGGCAATTGATAGACAATCATCATCCGATTAACTCCTCTGTGTGTCTATTCGTTCTTTCTTTCTCGTCGTTGGTCAAAAAAAAAAAAACAAAACAAAGTAGAATAGAAAGAAAAAAGAGCAAGAGCACTTGATTAACAAGCCAGATAACGATCAATTTCTCTCCTTCATTTAACTGTACATCATTACTGACAACACAACAGCAATTAACGCCAATCATTCAAAATGATTTCTGACGAATCAGCCGATACTTTAAGAAATAGTAAATCACAGCACAGATGCCTGTTGACACTTTAAACACATGTACTTAAATATTTTTAAACGAAATAACAATCGCAACATAAAAAATGAAATAATTATTTTTTTTCTCATAGAAATTTTTCAATTAGTAATAAGTCATAATATTTCTCGATTGACAAATAACGTCAGCTGACAGTTATTTATTTTTACATAGGTCAAATTTTTGAAACAAAAGCTATTTAGAAATAGTAATAGATAATATTATTCAATAAACAAAAAAACAAATTTTTCAATTGCTGAAAAGGTCTAGTGGCATTATTAGATGATATATTGTATGACATTATAATATTAGAATACTAAGGTCTATTTTGAGGATCTCACACACAAAAACACACATGTATTAAATTGTGATCGATATGAAATTTTTATAGAAATTGTTTTCTTTCTAATACAAAACATATCTGTTCAACAAATAAGTAAACGATACAATCATATTATCAAATGCTCAAGTGTAACGAATTGACTTTTTTTCTGCATAGATATTATTTTAAACATTGTATTTCAGAATATCTATCATTTATTAGCGGTTCATTTAAAGAATTTATATCGACAAGTTTTATAATTGAAAAAAAAAAGATGAAAACATGATGTTTGTCATCAATTGACCATAGATTAGAAGCGATGAATATTTTTTATGGAAAAAAATAGATTATCAATGAATAATGTCCATGAAAAACTATTAGTAACTATTAATATTATATAAGTCAAGTAATGATATCACAAGGAATGTGAGTCTCATGAAACATTTTCAAAGTTGCCACTAACAACGATCCGGCACAAAGACTGAGGAGGCTTATGAGTAGAATTCATCGAGTTCGTCCGCGTATGAAAATTTCGAACTCGACAGACTCTATTCATGAGAGAACCTTTCCAAATGCCAAATCATTTTGCAAGCGACTCTATGTTTATATGAAATTAGTTGATTGTACAAATTTTAGCTTATCTAGTAGTTCCTTTCTTAAGATGTAAACCTATGAATACTATTTGTTTTTATACGTGAGAAAATTTTGAATGTTCAATATCTCTAGGATAGAAGATACCAATGAAGCTAAAATTAATTCATACGATCTAAAGAGAACAATAAACACAGTAAAATTTTGATATCTCAAGAACTAAGACTCGACAAACTAAACTATTCTAGACTCTTCTATTACTCATGAAATGAATATAATTTCTGTGAAAAAGCGATTTGACACTTGGAGAGATTCTGTCCTAAATCTACCTAGGACCGTTGGCATTAAACAAAAATAATGATTTTTAATGCTACAGGTTTATTCAAGCTATTAGAAATCTAATTCATTTTAATATTCACTTTATTTTCAATCCTATTGATCTTGAGGAAAACACTGAACATTTTGAACTGAATAGTTTTGAATATTGTGAGAAGTTTTTTTTGTTATAGATGACACTAGTGACTGTTCTTAGTAAAATTAAATTGAATTATAAATCACTTTTTTATTTTTAAATTTTAGTAAGTTTTAATATAATATAACATTTATTGATTGTTGCTTTGATGGTAAAGTCGATGGAACAGAGTATTAATAAATATATCGTTACATACTACGTGCTACGTGAACAACTACTAGCGCTTGTATTTTTATTGATAGTTTTTCACCAATCAAACGTTATGGCATGCTATTTTCAAGTACATGATAATTTCGCAAAAAAAGAAAAGAATTTCGTTAATTGACGATTGTTATATTCGTCTATATATTCTCGAAACTACATTCACTATACAAAAAGAAATTTTTTATCATCAATAAATCATAGTGAACTGAAATAATATTTTTGTATTTTAGTTGTTACTCTAAATTATTCTGATGGCATCGAGTACTACTGTTAATCCAATAGAACAACCACGAGAAGTTTGTCGGTTCGTTTCATTTTCATATATATGAATTTCAAATATGTGTATATATCTATGTTGATATCTGTAGATATTTTCTTTCCAATGCATGTCGTTACGGTGACAAATGTTTCTATTCACACGATCGATCGACTGGACAAGTGAATAATGTTTGTCGATATTATCTGCAAGGAAAATGCGCTTATGAAAATCGATGCAGGTATGACGAAGAGTACTCTTGTAAACCGTCATGATTGATAAGAGGGAACACTTTCCATGTGGTAGAAAGCTTTTGAGCTGAAACTTTGTCTACAGGTAACAAATGTATAGACTAGACAAAATCTAAGTGGATATGCGTGCAAGTTGAGATTTGATTGAGATACTGACATTTCACTATATTATTCCTGCAAGACAGAGGTGCAGAATCTTCCAAAAATCCAAAAATTTCCCCCCACGCAAAAACGTTTTTTAAAAAATTTCCCCACTGTATTTTATTTTGACCAGCGGATTTTTCCAAAATTTCCCTATTATTTGAGTTTTTGAAAAAATTTTCTCCGCCGCTCGCGGGTGCATGAGGAAGATTCTGCACCTCTGCTGCAAGACTCGAATTTTGCGATTGAATCGAAGCTTTAAATTTTGTTCTGAAAATTTGTAGACAAGCTCGTTTGATTGAAGTTTTGGTACAGACAAAATTTCGACTCAAAAGCTTTTTAATAATTACAAAGGATCTCTCGTTGATGACGACGTTGTTCGACACGTATTCACTTACAAACAGATATTTATTTCTTATCACTCGTGCGCTACACAGTGGGAAACTTCTATAGACCACATGGACATGGCTGATTTTCTATCAATAACGCATTTTTATTTTCATAGAAATATTAATTTTTAGTATTCAACAAAAAAAATGACGGCAGAAAAGTGAACTTTATAAAAGAAGATTTTCAATGTAAAATGCATGAGGGAATCCTTATTTTAGACGTTTGTTAGAAAAATTCCTATTTTAAAACTTAACAATTCTCACATCAGTCGATGCAGTTTTTCGTGCTGATTGCAACTATGTCTCCTTATTTTTCTCTTAAAGCACATCTGAAACAAAAGAACTCTGAAAAAACTTTTAAAAACTAAAGTTGTTTAGAATGCTTATATCTTAATTTAGAAGCATTTATGAACCTTTATGCTAATATGAATAGATGTGTATCGTTAGTGGAGAAAACAAACGTATTTTTCTAACAGAAGATCTCTTAGAACGAAATATTTCATATAGAACGATAGAGTAAACAGATCCTACAATTTATTTTTGATTTTCTTAAACCGTTAAAGATCTAGAATAATCTTTTTTAAATGATAAAGTAGATCATAAGCTAACGTATGTTGAATTTTATTCAAATTATACAGAATATCACTTTCATTTTTTTCACCAAGTATCTACGTTGTTGTTCATTGTGTGTTATCATGTTGACGTACAGCTTCTTTTGTGGTTAGTTAGTGTATATGAGAAGCTTAAAAACTCTGAATCCGGGCTGGCCTTCTGTTCAAAGCTACAACTAGTATTAGTTGTTGAGAATATAGCGAGCTATTGAATCTGCTCTTAGTCAGCACACCTTACCATACGGTTGCTGAAAGGGCAGAAATATTGTTCTTCAATTTTTCTATGTTTAATGATCTTGATCATTTTAAGATATGATCATGTTCGACCAAAACCACAAATATCTACAACGTTTCAAGCTGTTTCTCTACGAACTAATCCTCCATTACAACAGAATATTATTAATAATCAATCACGGCCTATTAATACTGGAGGTTGAAGATTTAAATATTAATCTTTTGATCTTTAATAAATATTTATTCTTTGTTTTTGTTAGTACCAATGAGCTATGCAAGTGTTTGCCGTGGTAATAACGATATGATTGATTCGTCCAATCTGACTCAACAATTATCTCCATCACCATCTACTTTTTCACTTCAATCATTATGTCCATATGCTGAAAAAGATGGCATATGCGAAGCATTAGAAACAGGACGATATTGTCCATATGTTCATGGTGATTTATGTGATCTATGTGCAATGCCAGCATTACATCCAACTAATGAAAAACAACGAGAACAACATCGATTAGTAAATAGAATGAATAATTTGTTTTTGGTTGTATGAGAGAATTTTGTTTTTTTTTGTTTTACAGGAATGTTTAAAAAAACATGAAGATGAATGTGAAGAAGCATTTGCTATACAACGTAGTGAAGATAAAAAATGTGGTGTTTGCCTTGAAACAGTATGGGATAGAGATGGTGATAAACGTTTTGGTATATTAGAAAATTGTGATCATATTTTTTGTTTGGATTGTATAAGAAAATGGCGTGCATCATCAAATTATGAACATAAAGTTGTTAAAGCTTGGTAAAGACAAAATTATTGGTTAAATTTTTAATTTGATAAAAAATGCTTTCTTTTTTTTAGTCCAGAATGTCGAGTTAAATCAGATTTTGTAACACCAACGAAATATTGGCCAGAAAATGAACAATCAAAACAAGAATTAATCAAAGCTTATAAGGAAAATCTTCAGTAAGTTGAAAAAATTTCTTGTATGAATAATTCAATCAATAAAGAATTTTTTTCACTATTAATATTGCAATCACAAGAGTTAAAATGTTTATAAAATTAAGTTTTGTAGATTGATTAATATATCAATGGCTCACTATAGTAAACTGTATTTTTAACCCTTACATGGGATCCATGCAAACCCCACCCCAGTGCTGCTTTCATCAGACTGTTATATGTACACAATATTAGAAAAAAATACTCATTTTCTAGATATGCTCTACTGAAGATTAGTAGAGTGTGTTGATAATATCCATCGATTATGTAAATAGTTTTATAATACAGTAATTTAAATTATCTGCAAATACTACCTACGAATGTATTATTTCAAATGTTTCAAAAAAATCAAGAATAGATAAGATCATGAAGAAAAAGATTAGATAAATATAGTTGAAACTAACAGCTTTTCTGTTTGTTCATTTTGTAATCGCAAAGCTTCACATGTTCATGATAAACTAGTAACAACTCTGTTTATTACATTTATTTTATTAATTGAAGTTCGTACGAGTCCCTAGTAGACAACCAATAATAGTCCTAAAGTTAGCCTTGTTATAGAGCCTGTCGGTTTGATCTTGAACCAATCGGGTTCAGATTCGAAAACTTTGGATTCGACGGATTCTATCGTGTTTAATAAATACAGGATGAAAAAAAAAATTAACTATGATACGAATATATTTTTTTCTCTATAGACAAATTCATTGTAAATTTTTCAAACGTGGTGATGGTTTATGTCCATTTGGTTCCAAATGCTTCTATTTGCATGTCGACAAACGTGGTCAACCAGTTCAATTGGGTCCACCACGTCGTCGGCAACGTATTAATGCACATGGAGAATTAGAAAATTTCTCCGATGTTTTTATGTTGAGCGTCTTCTCCAATGACGATATTGATCGATTCTTTGATGAGTATGTATAAAACTTATTCTTTCTTTTTTTTTGTTTTGTTTTTGAATTTATGAAAATATTCTCTTTTATTTAAAGATATGATTTTCTATTTGATGATGATGATGAGTCTCATGGGTCATATTTGACTGATGACGATGATTTTCGTTTGGTTGATGAACATGATATATCTGACAATGATGATGATGATGATGACGATGATGATGATGAAGATACAACTCATGTATGGCATTAAAATTCATCATATACACACACAAAAAACGAAATCTTAACAAGAACACACGCACATATTTAATTTTATATGCATACAGCCATCAGTGAGAATATTCTCTCTCTCTATATATATTAGCTATAATCCTTATTGTATACGAGAAAATGATTTAAACCAGTTATATTTATATTTATTTACATATGTATACCTATAGTCGATTTGTGTTTGTATATGATGGCATTGGTGTGTCGAGAGGTGTTCATTGGATTTCAACAACAGTATATAACAGCAGATGTTTTCTTTTTCTTTTTTGTTTTTTTCTTGTGCACATTAAAATAAGAACTCGTCGATATCTATAATTAATCGATTTTGTTTCTCTTCTTAATTTGAAAAATAACATACATTAACTAATAAGGATTGAAATATTTTCCTATTATCAAGATAAACACTGTTTTTTTTTGTCAATAATAGTAAATAGCATTGATTTTGTTATCGACTGAATTCGTTCAGAGTCAATTACTAAACTGTCTCTCTTGATAATACAAGCCAATGGATGAAAACTTTTGCAAGATAAAGTTATATAAAAGTGAAAAGTTTTCATTTGACTTATCTCATGAATATCATTCTTTAGATGAGTTTTGAAAAATATCTTCACATAAATTATTAATTAAGATGAATTGTTGTAAAAGTTTACTGAAATAGAAAATGCTTGTGATTGTTCTTATGTCTAAAATGTTTGAAAAGAAAATAGACATAATGAATATTGTTTAAATATCGAAGGATAAGAGTGTCTCCAAATCATTCTATGGAGGATTTTAGATGTTCTTTTGTTGTTTTCGTTTTTTGATGAGAAAAATTTTGAATTTTAATATTGATTGCAGTTATATTTTTGATACGTATCATAATTTCTTCGTTTTAGTGCACTAAAGATTTCATAAAAGTTTGTACATTTGTTATGAGACCGTCTATAGCTAGTAATTCGTGTAACAAAAAAAATGCATGACCGTATAAGATCCTATGATCGAACTGAATACGACCGTTCACAAATATTATAATGAAAGAAGTGCAAAACGATAGCAATTTTTCCACTGTGGAGTCAATGGTCATACTAGTTCGAACCTGCTTAGAACAGTTTATTATTTCCTAAGTGATCAATCAGACTATGTGTTTTAATCAGCAAGGAGTAACACCATTGTGAAGATTGAGTGGACTTTCTCGCAGTATTCAATCATTCTTCCAGAAGAGAAAAATCTGCATAAAAATAATTTCATATTGTTTTATGTAGCATTTCTCAAAATATCACAGAGTCCTACGTTTACTTCTGATAAAGAAAGTTAATTTTACATTTAAAAGTTAATACTAACGAAGTAAATATGTGATACCTATTTCACTCCATGCATCCAAGCACGATATCAAGTTATATGCTTTTCTTTTACTGTTCTATCTTCTAAAGTAATTAGTTGAGTAGATAAATCATTTCTTGTTGACATTTATTACAAAGAAAATTCTCGTATTTTCTAGACGACTTTACTGAATAATATTAATGATATCTTTCAACCAAATCCTTCATCAACAATGAAGCCTCAATATTCAGATGATTGTTTTATACAGTCAGATTTTCGCTCTGTCTGCTAATTATGCTCACAAATCATAGTTTTAAAATGTTGAGAATTATGAAGCTGGTCGTGAATGTTATGGATGAGTCAGTAAATCTGTGCATGAGCAAAACAGAAGAAAAAAAATGACGTATTGTAAAAGAACAATTTACATCATTCTATTGGCCCAAGCGTCGAAAAAAGCACATTATATTACCTTTTACGTTTCTTTCTAACAAGCATTAAAAAAAAGGAGTCCCGCGAACCGGAGTCGAACCATAAAATTATTCATCTATTACAAAGCTATATTTACGTTATAAGTTCATTTGATTTTGACAAAAGATATTGTATATGAATCAACTTTAGTGACCTAAAGATTACAGCATGTGATACATCTACAGTCTTCCGCTCTACCAACTGAGCTATCGCGGGCTCATTCGTTTTTACTCTCAACGACGAGCCACAAGAGATTAGCACATTTAAAACACCTTTAGTTTTTATGTTTTAAGTTTTGAAAAGTTACAAATGTTTTTTTATGACGAGAGAACCTAACAAAGTGGCATCTCATGTGCGAGATGACACATTTCTTAATTACGTTGGTTCTTTTTAGACTAGAAGTCTTAGATGGATTTCTTCCCTTGAGTCGTTGTTCGGCGGGAGCTACTGTCGTTTTGCTCGAACTTTTACTTACGAAAAATTCGAAGCAACGAATTTTTTATCTGAAATTATGTCCATCAATACCTATTGAAACCATTAGAATATCCTTACAAAGTGCAGATTTAAAAGATGATTTCTGTAAACGATCTCAACTGTTCAAAAGTAAAATTGACTATTTGCCTTATCATATGATATTGTGCCTTTGTGGGACCTTACTATATCATAAAAAAGTGATTCGTTTTGACTGGAATTTTCAGCTTATTCTAATGATATCAAGAGTTGTTTATGGATTAAGTTTCGAGTCAAAACAGGTTTGTTCGATAACGTTAGATCGACAATACATGTAGAGGAATTTGTCTTTTTACTTTTCGACTCTTCAAAAGTCCTATCTAATAAGGAAGTTCTTATTTCAAGTGCGAGGTACCATCTGGGATGGTTCCCTTGTCCAAAATACTTTATCACTTCGAACAAATGAATAACATCTGTGTCTAGAGCCATGAATGTTACAGATATAAAAGACAATAATAATAATATTGCATAAAGGGAAAAAAAGATTTTCTTACAGCTGTTATTATTATTCTTCTCTTTATTTTTTTAAATTGTGCAATAAAAAAGGAGTCCCGCGAACCGGAGTCGAACCAGTGACCTAAAGATTACAGCATGTGACACATCTACAGTCTTCCGCTCTACCAACTGAGCTATCGCGGGCTCGTTCGTTTTTACTTTCAAGAACGAACCACAAGAGGTTAGAACAATAAAAAAAACTTCACTTTGTATCTTTTTTTACTACTAAATCCTTTCTTCTTGCGACTTCAACTCCTGAAAAAAAAATAGACTGTTCGTCTTTTGTATGGGATCTTATGCCTTTTTGAGAGCTTGGTATATCACGAAGGAGTGGTTCTTGCTAGTTGAAATGTTCATATTATTCGAATGGTATCAAGAGCTGTTTATCAAAAAAGTCTCAGGTTAAAACTCGTTTGTTTGACTTCTTACAAGTAATAAATCCTGTCAACTGGTCATACGTCAGGAGGAAAGCACAAGGGGAAGACTTCGTCTAGGCGTTTTCTAGTTTGCACATACTCTAATTCATGACGAATGTTTGATCTAAAGTGTGAAGTACTAGCTAGAGTGGTTCGCTCGCCAAAGACACTTATTATTTCAACCAATCGAACAACATGAGGCACCAGAGTCATGAATGTTGCAGATATAAGAGGCAACAATACCATCGTATCAGCAAAAAGTGATTCTCTTACATCTCTCACTGCTTCTCTTCTATTTATGCATGTATCTTTGAGTTGAAATATATCTTCACACAATATGTTTCTCGGTCGAAATCAATTTATGGCTGATGAAGTTAAATTTGGATGTTATACCATATGGTCGTAGCCAGAAATTTTCTAAGGGGGGGAGGGGGGGGTGCCCGCTAGCAGAACAAATTTCTTGATCCTATATATTGTCTTTTAGCCCTGTATTTCCCTTCAAACATTTTTCTCCAAGGAGGGGGGGGCCCGAGCACCCCCCTTGAGTATGCTCCTGTTATACCAATAGGATGTATTTACGACGAAGAAACATAAAAATATTGTAACATTTGCCATAAATTTTATAGAATAATAATTCTTTTATAGAAGAATTTTAATACAGATCTTCATTTTGCTTCAAAAAACTTCACAACAAAAGAAACGTAGTTAGTCCTTGCGAATTGAAAGATATGTTGAAAACATGATTTTTTTCCCATAAAAGAAATACAACAATGGAAGGATTCGAACTTTCGCTGTCAGAAGCAATCTGCTAACTGCAATGATTGACTTAGCAGGGAGACCTCGTCACCACTTGAGTACACTTTCCATGAATAAAACTGATTGTTTGCAAGAAGAAGGTGATTTTAAATTTTAATCTCTACAATCATTAAAAAATAAATATTTTCCTTTATAAACTACATATCAAACTCTTATTTTGACAATTCGTTTTGCAGAGCATTCTGAACTAATCACAAAAAGTTTAGATCAAGTTTCATCTTTGTGTTAAAGATTAAAACCGATTTCTTAGAACACTTACAATACGATATTAGTTCATGACAAAGAAGAAACACAAATAAGTTGATGTACATAGATACACAGAAGTAAAAAGGAGTCCCGCGAACCGGAGTCGAACCAGTGACCTAAAGATTACAGCATGTGACACATCTACAGTCTTCCGCTCTACCAACTGAGCTATCGCGGGCTAGGGATGTTCTACTGAGAAATTGAAATCTTCATGGACACATTAATAGAGGTTTCTATTCAGTAAATTTATAACGAAATCATCAAAACAAGCACATCTGTTGGTTAATTCAATATTTCATCATCATGATTAAAATTGTCCGGAAAGCCATTTATGAACAAACAAATTTCCTTCCTTTTTCAGTCAAATAATCTACTTTTTGTCCTGATAGTCAATGAGAGTTCTGAGATTCTTTTTATGAGCAATAAGTATTGTAAAGTCGTCTAAACCTATAATCATCTAGTTAAAGAAGAACAAAATGACATTTCCTACCAACAAGAAACGATAAATTTCCAATTTCTGTGCTATGATTCAACTTCGTTAACATTCTGTAATATCTTCAATTTAAAAAATAAGTTTTTTTGTAATATTTGAGCTCTCCCTTAGTCTATTTAGCTTCTCGAGCGATTCATGAGATGTTTTAGAATTGTTTTGGATAGGCGATTGTTGAAGAAGTTCATGCGAATATAGTTGACTTTTGGTGAGATACTTTCATCAGTACTCAATTATAGAAGCACAAACATTTCTAAAAACACTTTGACATTTCCTATTTTATAGAGCTATTTTGATAAAACAAGATAACAAAGCTAGAGTTCAAGTACTGAAAAACATCGAACAGTCGCAGAATTCTAGAGCAGTTTCACGTTCTTTTTTTGGAGTTTGACCATAGCATCGTTATTGGTTGATGAAACAAGAGACATTTTTTTACGAAAATAATCAGCAGAAAAAGCTCTACAAAATGACCAATATACCAAAGAATTTTTAGATATTTTTGAATTTTTTAAGATTGACTATTCAAACCTGACGACCCTAATACTTTTTTCAGTTCTTGCCTCAAAAAAAGATATATTAGCACGGTAAATATGTCAGTCTTGTTAAAAGTGAATCTTGTGTAGCCAGCCAAATCGAACAACACCGATCAAATTTGTTCCAACTTATACAGATATCGTATTTTTTATGCTGAGTTTCGCCATCTTTGGCTTTTACCAGATATGACTATTGTTTGTTTTTCTTGAGATATTTTGTCTCTTTTGAAATTTCTTGCTTAAAATTGATCTAAAAAATTTAAAACTATGTACTTAATATAGTAATTTGTAGGCACTCATTTAATACTCAATGAATGTCTAAGTGCACCATCTTTCATAAGATATTTTGTTGGTTGTTTGTTTCTTTCTATAGATAAATGCATGATTCATCGAACGAGTGTCAGCTGGCTGACAATCAATAGTTTAAGTATCCGTATTTATAAATAATGTCCTATCATCGGTCTTTAATATATAATGAATTGAATCAAAGTCGTGATCCTCGTAATCGTGATCGATCTCGTTCTGAAATTCGTCGACCCGATAGTACTGATACAACTCCATCGCCAATAACTATAAATCAATCTTTGAAACAAGAACAATCTACACCAACAAATGGTGTAGTTGAATTTTTTAAAACGCTTGGTCTTAATTCACAATTAATTCAAGCGTTAATTAATGCAAATCCTCAAAATATCGAACAAGTTCAACAACAACAGCAACAACAACAACAATTAGTAAATAATGCTCAAGATTTTGCTGCATTTCTCAGTAAAAGTTATGGACTTGATCCAACTGTAATATCTACACCTAATCAACCAGTTAATCGAGGTAAGAATAAGTTAAATTTATCAATAAGAAAGTTATTTTATTTTTCTAAAGATCCTCGACGTCGACAAATATCAACTGTAAGTAATTCAACAATGCCAACAAATTCTAATCAGGTTTTTACAAATGATATCTCAACAAAATTTGATCGACCAACTGATCCTCGTACAAATTCAATGATAACAAATAATACTCTTTTAAATGTTAGTAATAATTCTATATCATCAAAATCAATTGATGAATTATATAAACAATATCTTTCTTCAATTGATCAATCATTATTAGATGATGGAACACGTAAACATTTTCAACGTATTGCATTACTTGATAATGAATTAGATAAATTACATCGTATGAATATTGAATTAACAAAAAATATTGAAAGACGTTCAAGACGACGTACATCAACAAAAGATAAAGATCCTTTATTAAAAGAAAATGAACATTTACAAAATGAACTTATTGATTATATAAAAACATTAAAGACATCGATCATGAGTAATTATCCCACATATATGTTTCGTAATAACACCGTCATTGGAAGACAATGACTGAATTTTTTTTTTGTCATTTTTTTCGTTTTATTTCTTTTCCATAAATATATCAATGCAGATAGATGTATTTATTCAAGGAACAATTTTTAACCAATATAAATGGTACATTGATGCTTAAAGGAAGTTCCTTCGAAAGAACAATTTTTTTTCGACCATTCAATCTTGGTGA
The DNA here is from genome assembly GCA_905250075.1 of Rotaria sp. Silwood1. Classification (NCBI taxonomy): domain Eukaryota; kingdom Metazoa; phylum Rotifera; class Eurotatoria; order Philodinida; family Philodinidae; genus Rotaria; species Rotaria sp. Silwood1. Next base: position 95,662 of record CAJNOP010000025.1, read on the forward strand.
AATTTTCGGACGAGATATATCTTAATTTAGACAGCTCGCAGTTAAAGTTTCAGTTTGATACAGTGAGTTAATAAAGGGTTAGTTAGAGATTTTGGACCAAATTATAGGTATTCGTGCATTAGATCCTGTTGAATTCAAAACTTTTGTACCCACTCAAACAGTATTTTGATATTCTCATTGAAATTTTCTAAGGGATCATCTAGCGAAGATATTCAACAAGAGGAGCAGAGTCAAACGTTCGAACTAGATGTGTGTAGAAACAATATTTGTTTTTAATCTCGGTCCCAATTACTTTTTTTCTAGTGATCTTGGTCTAGAAAAATCATTTCCGAATTTATTCGTATCAGATCTAAAAAAATATTCAATACGTATTTTTTGATTTATTCTGTCCACGAATAGCACTAGTTTTAGTTATCTCGTTGAATTATGTTCTAGCTGATATGATTTATAAGACAATTCATGTAAAACCATGGAATACTTAACTATACTCTTTAGTTCTGGTTGGGACAAGAGTTTTTTCCTTTGATCACGATCAAAGTCTGACCTCGGTGACCGAGACTAAAATAGGTTCTGTACGTATCTACTTCGAACATTCATCACGATTCTTTTGTTGTCTTTCAAGCATTTTTCGCGAAATTTTCAACTTCTCTTGATTTTGAGCAACATTTCAACAAAATCAACTTCTCAGAATTCTTGGATGTTTCACCTACAAATAAGCCATGTATATTAGAAGTTTAATACAAAAAAAAAACATCATATTAGTATAAACTAGCTATTTCTAAAAACCCATGGTGGAAACTCGGTATCCCGAAGTGTCACTGAAAGCTGCATATTTTCAGACAGAAAGGAGGAATCAGAAGTATGGTTTGCACCTAGATGTCTTTCATGGGTAGCCTCCAATCGGAGTTGGATAGTCGTCCTGAACATACGAGATACCGCTTTCCAGTTTTTTTGTATCTAGTGCCTAGCATACCCTACAAATTTCTCAAATGATTGGAGTCTGTTGAGTCCGAAATTGTCAGACCCGAACCTGGTTAACAGAAAATTTTCAGATTTGGATCTGAGTCAGGGATCAATATGATGGGCATTGTTGTTAGTCGTAAAGTCCTCTGCCATTTCAAATTCTGGCGAGTTCAGATTGGTTTTAAAATATAGCTAAGATAGGGCATTTTAACTGTTGAGAGCCTAATCATTTTCTCTTTTCCTAGTGTGCTTTTCCGAAAGTTTCTCTGATAAAGTATAGAAAAATCGAAATATTCGGCTCTCTAAAATTGTAGAGCTGATTTTTGTCTTTATTTTGACACCGCATCTTACTATCTAGTGTTTAAAGTGGTGAAGAAATCTTTACTGCTTGGAAATCACTATTTATGTAAATATTCAGTATATTCCCGTCTACATCTTTATTCCGTTGTATGGTTTTTTTATGTTCAAGTATTCTATTCACTTATCATACTTAGTGATACATGATACCTATATTTATCACTGCGAAAAGTCAATAGATGTGCTTTAAAAACTTTAAAACTCAAAGTTTATAGAAAAAACATTATTCTCTTCAGTATGAGAGTTCGAAAAAATTTATATAACCTTCCCAAGTCTTGTCATAAAAACAGTAAACTATAGTAAATGCAAGAGTAGATAGTTGTCTCTCTCCCATGAGCTATAAATCATATAATGGACTTTCTCTGACTAGAATTTAATTTAAGAAAACAATCACATAAACATGAAAACAAAATCATACCTATTAGATTAGCAATACATTGTTCTGTAACAGAAATCTATTGGTAGAGTTAGAGTAGACGTCCTGTACATAAAAATAGCAAATATTTATATCAAATGTTTAATGAACTATACCAAGAGATATTATAGTACAAGTGAAAAATAAATCAATCATCACATAAAATACTGTTAACGCAGTTCATTAGGGATTAAAATGTAAAACACGATGTAGCTGATGTTGCTAATCACAGGAGATTGTTTTGTTCTATCTGTTTTAGGATACATTCATTCATCATTTTTTTGTTTTACTTAATGCTTCACAAGTGTAATAAGAAAGTATGTCATATACTACAAAAAGATGTTATTGATATTAGAGCTCTAAATAGTTTTTAGAAATGCAAGGGACTACAACTTTAACAGACAAAAACGTATATCAATAAAGTCTGCCACGATTTGTAGCCTTTCCATGGTAATGTCTGTATCATGATCTATGATCATATTTCACAAAACAAGAAAAATAATTAAGTAAGAAGTTGAGAGAAAGCAATAAAGAAATTTCCTAGCAATACTAAGGAAGAAGAACAAACACAAACGTGTGAAGAACACATTGAACATAATTTCTATTGTATGGCACATCTTAAGTTATGCAGCATAATAATGTATTGAATGAAACATTTACACAATAGAATGGTTGATCTTTAATAATTCATCAGTAATTTTCTAGTCTATGGCGCATTTAGATTTTTTGACATATTAAATAACAGGAATGAATGTCTTTTATTTGGATAAATTCAAAAGACGTGAATTAGTGCATGCCAAAGCTGACGTAGGATTATCTTTTATTCTTTTCTCTAAGACCTGAGAAAGAAAACCAGAGAAAAATTAAGCATTTGTCCCTCTTACACATTTAAGCCCTCTATTTTCTCGGTGTTAATAAAATTAGCATGAGCTTTTTTTTCTTGGTGAATGAATTATAATATATTTCTTTTTTTCTTTTAAGATAATTTTTAAAACCTTTTAAATTGACAGTCCCTATGCTCATATGTTGGTATTTTGATTGTCAATTGTTATTATTTATCTGATATTTCATTAGCACAGAAATACTGTTATATATGTGTTCTTGTTCTCATATAATCTTTTAACTAGAACTGAGATTGATTGTTTCAGAGATAAGTATATTACGCATTTTTTGCTTAAGTATTTGAATTTAATTGAGGTCTAATTAATAATAAGTAATTGACTTCATAAGCTTATTTCAACATAAAATCACGGCTCAACTAAAAAAAAAGACGAAATAATATTTTAGGTCAAGAAGTAATTCCTTGCACAGTAATGAATCTCTTTTTTTCACTAAAGATTTTTCTAAGGACGGCTATGAAAAATTTTATAAAAAGATAACGCATATGAGATTTACAAGCATTCTGAATTGTCATTTTATCATCAAGTAACTGTATTTGTGGTAAGATTATCAAGTTTTTCTTTATCGGTCAGTAGATTTCGAAAATATTTTTTCCTATATATCTGTACTATTCGATTCAAGTAGAATTTTTTTTTTAATGACAGGTCACTCTATCGAGTTTGTATTTATAAAAGTAGGCTTCAGAAGTTCTCTTCAAAGCAATCAATACTAACTAAAATATAATAAATTAGACCATTTTCTATATGTAGAAAGATATTATACAACGATTTATTTTTTAATTATTTTATTGTCTTGGATGTTACTGGCATGCTCACCTACTGCATCACTGATTAAACACAGTTGCCGTATTTGAACTCAGCATGATCTATATGCTGCTTCGTAGTTGACCTATATCCGCCAGAAATTACTGTGTGATGATCCAACGAGTGATCAACAATATAAATTTAGTGTGACTCAAAGTGTCTTTTATCTGATTTTATACAAAGAAGGAATTCAGGTGTAGAGAATGAAAAATTTGAGGGAATTTTTTCCTCGTTATTTTGTATGTATTTTGATGGAGCCTGATGAATTGGTTACAAATCTCATAGTTTTGATTTTAATTCAGGCACTGTTTTGCTGAAAAAAGACATAGAAAACTTGAATGACTCAATATGTTATAAGCGCAATTCTGAACTCCTTTTTTTCATTGAAATTATTGTATTTCAACTACGTTATTGTTTCAGACTTTATGAAAATATTTTATTCTGATTCAGGATAAAAAAAAGCAGAAAAATGTTGTTTGTTTAGATTTTGAATTAATAAGACTAAGAAAATTTTGTCGGATATAGATTATTCCAACATGTATTATGGCACGTATCTGTAAGTGTACTTGTAAACTTATCTAGTTTTTTTAAGCAAGCGTCTTATCTCATTAGAATCATCCTGTTATGAGCTGAAAAAGTCGTTTTTTTTTTACCTTGTTTCAGATTCTATTTTGTTCACGGGAAAAGAACTAAATTCTTTTCTCATTTGATGGCACAATCAAATAAAAGAATGAAAACTGCACTCATATTTAGCAAGTTTTATTACTATCGTTCATTTACAATGAGAAATCGATAGAATAACTGGAATTAGTGTCAATAATTGTATCGAAACATATACATTTGAAGAAATCGATTATTAGTAGAAACATCGACCTCTGGAGGGACTACTGACAAAACTTTAGGAAACTACACCTGAAAGAAACTCTAAGTATATTTCCCATCAAAAATGTTTTTTTTTCTAAATGCATGTACAGTTTTTAATTCTTTTGTCTGCGTTGACAACCGATCAAATAAAATTCAGCTCGTCTCATTGACAAAACAGAATCTAACAAAACTAATTAAGTTCTTTTTCAGCTCACGCTCTGTCAAATCTAATAAGATAAGACACTAGGTTCTATCTCTTGTTTGAAGAAAAATAGATAGGTTTACAAGTATACTTACAAATACGCGCTGTAAGACATTTTGGAATTATCTATATTTGGCAGATTTTTCTTAATTGTATTAATTTTAAGTCCAAACAAATAACATTTTTCTGCTTACTTTTTTATGCTAAATCACAATAAAATATTTTCATAAAGTTTGAAACCATAATGTAATTGAAATCAAATCATTTCCATAAAAAAGCGAAATTCATAATTGAAAATACAACATATTCAATAAAACAATTTTTTTCAGTCACTGTGTGACTGGATAGGAATAGAAACTGTAAATTAGTACGTCAGACTCTATCGAAACATACACAAAATAACGAGAAAAAATTCACTAGAATTTTGTATTCTCAACATCTTACTAAAAAGAATTGATTTTCTAACAACATAGGGATCATCGATAAAGGATGCCGAAGTGAATGGGAAGGAGGAGAGATCCGTCAAAATTAGGTGGAGAAAAGACAATCAAACATTACTAGACATTCAAACACTTGCTATGAATACTTTCCTTCTTTTTACACAACTTTTTGCTAAAATTTTCAAGATTAGTTTGTTTGGAAAGTAATTTTACATAGGAAATGAACTGAATCAATCATGTATGTATGTCTATTGTGTTAAAATAATTCAATATTAGGCTATATGAGCAAATAGTTACTTCGTGAAGTAGTTATATGAGATTTTCGAGTACCGTTGATATTGAACTGCATTTTTTTTGTTTTTTCCCATTTCCTGTTCATTAAAATGGAATATATTAAATAGAACAACTTTCCAATAGGTTCTATATTTTTCTGGTTTTTTATGAAATGTATATATATTCATTTCTATTTTCGATATACTTATTTAATGAACTATTGCTTATTAAAAAACAAGCAGTATATCTGAACAAGTCGGCTTTTGTTTAAACTGAACAGTCAAGAGGGCGGAGTTACTTTAAAAAGCTCGAAAAAAATCTCAAACTCCGCAATGTTGAAATGCAAAGTGTCTAATAAAATAGTATTTCGAAAAATTACAATTTCGAAAGTAAAATCGCGCACGATGTTCTCTCATTGTATTAACACTTTGCTAGGTTCACATAATCATTCCTAGCAAACCAGAATTTTTCATTTGGTTTTTGTTTGTCCGCTTTTGAGGGTGTGAATATATGAAGAGGCTATCCAAACCCATATTCATACATCTATACGCTCAAATGCTACATTCACACCCGTTCTTTATGGATGGTTCCGTAGGGTATTAGCATATTGCTCGAAGACAGTTCACTTCTGATTGATTGATAAGTTGAATGGTCAGTAGTTGAGAAGAGATGAACCGATCTTATGAACTTAACGAATACTAAACTTAATACTATTGAGTTTCCTTTTATAGGAATATATCAAAATAAATGTCTATACAACGAATCGTTGAAAAATATGTTTCTTCATATTTCGAAAAAAAGTTAAACTTCTATATTGCGATAAAAGTTGATTATTTTGAAGGATTCTTTTGAAGTTTGCTCGTATAAATAGAAACTCGGTTTATGATCTCTTTCGTTTAAAAAACAAATAGTAAAGATATATGAAAAAAATTTTTGTGACACACTTTATGTAAGTAATAATCTGAGATTAGTAATAAAAATAGATTATTCTTTTCTATATACTATAATAGAAAGAATATATAAACAGTTAAATTTATATTGCTTCTATCTGTATGCTCATGTCAAACAACGATAGTAATAGGATTTAAACATCTACTCAGAGAATTATTTATTGATGATTTAGGTTTTGTGTCAATGTTCTTTTGCTTTCATTTACTAATGACCATGTTAGCAGTCAAAGTGAATCAGAATAAGGAAAATCAGTTTTTTTCTAAAGTATTAAAAAAGAATATTTTATCTGGAATAAAAATGACAGAATTTTAGTAATGAGTGCATTTCTTTTATTCCTGGACAAGTTTATCTTCTCTTTAAAACTTCATACATTCTCATATGTGATTCATTGAACGGAAGGAAGATAATTATTTTTCTATCTGAATATAATACATGAAAGAATTCAACAGTAAAAAAAAACGATGATCAGACAATCATCTGAAAACATTGTGAATATCAGATGAAGGTAATAATAATATGAGCATCTGTTCAGTTTCAATGTCAAAGGGTTTAAACATGCAAGTTGAATAGTTAGTTACAATTAATGAGCCATGTCGTGGAAATATACGAAAATAATAAGATAAGAAATTTTAGAGATAGGAAGGAAGCAAGAACTACAGGGATTTCTTTTTTTTTTGGACTTACTTATTAATAGCATATATTGAATTTAAACTATATCAAAAGAGAATCATAGTTCTGAAAAATCATTTATTCACTTACCTTACATGTCGTTTTTGTCCTTAGCCTGATTCTTTTCGTTTCATGATAAAATATATAACAAAGATTTATTGAAAATTTCCGAAACAATAAATTCTTAAAGTTGTTAGTAGTAGGAAACAGTCATTATTTTTTGTCATAAGAATACATTACAATGTCGACTATTTTATTTTGATCTAAATTGATTATTAATGTATTTAGAAACTAAATATGAATACAAGTATTAGTATCGATTTAAGCGATCAATTAATAATTGATACTTTGAAATCATTACAAAAACAATTGACTTATACTATATTAATATTTCTTTTTATTATTGGAAATATTGGATGTATATTGAATACAATAATCTTTCTTCGTCCTTGTCTAAATTCATCTTCAAGTTCTCGTTATTTTCTTGCATCATCATTCGCTAATGGACTCCTATTGCATATTGGCCTTGCTACTCATATTCTTGATGTTGGTTTTTCTATTCATCCTTACCATAATTTATCTATTCTATGTAAACTTCGTAATTATTTAATTAATATTGGTGGTTTTCTATCTCAAACATATCTTCTCTTAGCTTGTATTGATCGTTATTTAATAAGTTTAAATAAATCTCGTTATCGTTCAATAAATACAATACCAATGGCAAATCGTATCATATTATTTTCAGCCTGTTTTTGGTTAACTATTCTTTCTCATATGCTTATATTTAGTAGTATTTCTCCACGTCATCATTTCTGTTTTTTTTCAAGTTTATCTTATAGCTTTTTTATTTCATTACATAATTTAATTCTATCAGGATTTATTTTACCAATTTTAATGGTATTTTTTGGTTTGTTAACATTAAAAAATATTCAACGAATTCGACGACAAGCACGTTCTTGTCGACGTCGTCAACGTCGTTATCATTATTTAAGTCTTATGCTTATTAGTAATGTTTTTGTTAGTGTTATATTTACATTAGCTTATACAAGTGGACTTATTTATGTATCGTTTTTTATTTTAACTCAAGAAAATATTACATCATCAAGACAAAAAGTTCAACATCGATTTATATCATTTATTGCAATTATTTTTTATTATGTGCCATACTCTATATCATTTTATGTTAATATATTGACATCACAACATTTTCGTCGTGAATTACAAAAGGTTTTACGTTTAAAAAGAGAAAGATGATATAATCATTTTATTCTTATAGCAATAAATTCTTTGTATATATAATGCAGAACTCATTTCCTAAACAATCGAACGCATGATGTGACGTCTGTCAAGTACCTCTATTCGATATCTACAAGTTCAATGGAATCCTTGCCGGATACTGGAAAATTCTTTATCAAGTATTGGATTATACGTTTTCATATTTGGTATTTTGTTTTTGATTAAGGATCTGCAAGTCGACTATGTTTATTTACGAATCCAACAAATGTATTTAATACTTTCAATTTTATGTCTAAGAAGCGAAATTTTTCGATACTTCATATAGACTTTGTGAATATCTGAAACATAGTATATAATAATTTGATTCAATTATATTTTAATCATTGTTTTATTGGTAAACCTATCTTCATAATAAAGGATCATATCCTTCTATGATGGAAATTATCATCATTCCTCAAAAGGTAGCTTTCTATTACTTGCTAGGATTTTTCTAAAATATACCTAGAAAAGCGAGAATTGTTGAAAAACTTTCTTTTTTGGTATTTGAACACATGTCTTTAGTGAATAAATGCCACAAAACACTTCTTTAACTCAAAAAGAGCTTTTTAGGTTGTGAAGCTCCAAAAAACTCGCTGGATTTTAAAAGAATGACTTTGGAGCACTCATGGTCTTCTATTCTGAGGGAGAAGTTACAAAATTTTTCAATTTCTACCATAAATTATTTCGTTTGCTTTTTGTTGCTGTTGTACTTATTGATTTTCGAAGAAAAAAAAACTTTAGTACTTGTGGAGAATGGAAACATGTTGTCTTAATCTTTCAAAAACATTGTTTTGATTTTAGTTCTAACAACAATAATCTTAGTTCTGCAGATTGTCAAGGTGATGCATTCAAATCAACTCTTAAAGAAATACTGATACAATATCATTCATAGAAGGTTAATAGGCATGCGAGAAATAACAGTTCTAAAAGAAGTTTTTGAATTATAAGACTGAAACAAGAATAGCTTTTCAGCGCTAGAGCGCATTGGATTTAAAATTTTTGGATCCGGACCTGCCGAATCATGCTTTGATAATCTTAATGAAATTTTCTAATCGAGATTGAATAATCGCCCTGAGACTAAAAAATGTTCTTGTTTATTCGTCAACTAGCCTACCATAAACATTTTTCAGATGATTACAGCCCATTGGATTCAGCATTTGTAGACCTGAAATCGACTCAACGAGCTCTAGTCAGCGCAATCCCTTTAGAGCTAAAATATGGCACTCATATGCGTTCTTTAGTCTAAATTTTACTAATACCAATTACGTCAAGAGAAAAATTTCTAACAGATTATAATTGTTTTCCAAGGATGATAATCAATTGCTAGGGAAAGAACCTGTCTTATTAATCTTTTTCTTCTTCTGTATTGACGCTCGTTTTTTTTCTTGCTTCAGTGCCCATCGTTGATGACATCTTGAATATAAATTTTCATTTATGCAAAAATTACAAATTGACTACAAACGTATTTGAGTCATTCAAATTTCGAAGAAATCTTTGGAATGTTCCAGAGTTTTCTCGAACATTCTCTTGGCACCTGTGTTCGTTGCTTAGGAACTCGGAGATAGTAGTCTAATGCTTGTTATCCTCGGTTGCTCGAGGACGTATCTCATGATTATTGGGCTTCTCTCTTGTCGTAATCAGAGAAAGCCGTAAAACTTCAACTTAAAACTTACACTCACTATCATTTTCCTACAACAATATAATATGAGTTTTGCATAAAAAAATCTAATTTTGATGCATACGTTCAAAGCAATATTTATACTATTCACGAGTTTAAATCATTCTTGTAGATTTCATATATATTCAAAAAATTATACGAACTATAAAAAAAAGTTGCTTTTATTTTGGAAACGAAATCGGATCTATGAGATCAAGATCAGGACTAATACAAATTATCAAATGAAACCAATGCTAGACAAAAAAAAGGCATTGCAGACACTTAGTCTCTAGCTCTAGATACCTAAGTGAACGATTATTATTGATTATGATAATTTTATTTATTTCTTCTTTTTATCGTTGATTAAATCGTATTTTTAAATCCTCTCTTTAATACAAAGTTTGAAAATGTCTTGGAGATTACTAAATTATGTGAGAAATTATTGTTATTTTGAAACGAACATGTTTGCTAACTACTTGTTCACAAACTACTTATTATTTAGTGTAAATCCCATCTAAAATAAAACGACGAAATATCATAAACAAGAAAAGAATGAATTCATTCTCTTGCTTGAGTAATAGATATTGCTTTTTAATTTATATGAATATTTATGTTCAAAAACAACAAATCTACATAAGAATAATATTTATTTGTCAATGTCACTATCAATCATTTTAAAGTCTTTTTCAATATCTAAAAGATCTGCATTATCATTATCATAATTTTCTTCAATATCATCGTTGTTGTTACGATAGTTTGGTATTTCTTCTTCTTGATCATCTATTTGGTTCTTTGATAATTCATAAGTAGCTCCTTTAACAGCTTCATCATCATCAACTGTTTCACCGACTCGATCTTCACACTGTTGTTCATCTTCTTCAGTACGAATTAAGTCTATGTGATTTGCATAACAACCACTACCACCAATTGCTGCAAATCCAGGAACAGTTGACTAAAAAATAATACACAACAAACAAATCAAGAATCCTCTTTGACGATTATCTTATTTATAGAGATGTAAGTCAATGTATCGTTCGACGGCGACTCAACCGATTGGTTTAAATCTCTATTTGTTAATAGCTTTTATTTTATTTACCGGTGACGAATAACTCCAACCTTCACCAGTTCCCCATTCAGTATCACCATAATCATAACCAGCTTTTTGTAATGGATTTTTTTTCGAATCCATTGCTTGACGTTGTAGATGAGTTCCAATAAGACCTGCTGCTAACGGAAGTTGAACTGTTTCTGTTTTAAGTATTAATGGTTCTGAACTATCATTATCAGCTGAAAATTCAACAAGATTCATAAAGGTTATTTTGTGTTAAACAATGAGAATAACTCACATGGATTAATTTCTGTAATTGTTTCACTATTTTCATCAACCGTTGACGAACCAACCTTAGTCAATTTTTCCATATGTAATTTACGTGATGGTAACTGAACAAGATAAGTCAATATGACAGTAAGGTGGTGGAGATAAGTTTAATGACAATGTATTTTTGATTTTTTTTCTATATTGTCAAGCAATTAACTCACATGCTGCTAGTAAATATCAATAGGTACTCGAGTTGTCTATCTAATGTATCTTATGCTAGATGGACTATAGTGGCAAGGTTTCTGAAAAACTAGACATGGTAATTTTCAGGTTCTAGATGCTGCTTTTGAGTATTGCATTTTAAAGACAATAAAATGACATTATTAAAAATATGCCGTGTTTGGTTTTTTAGAAAAATCGTTATCACAGTTCACTTAGTATAGGATACATTGGATAGAAAACTTCATTGGCTATTAAAACTACTATGTGGGTTTGAACTAATTGCTTAAGGAGATCCTAGCGGTCCGAAATTTCTGAAGAACAGCTCATCCAAATTGTCATAGTCTACAAATTCCCAAATACTTCTGTCTAGGATATACCTCGATCAAAAAGCCTCAATAGCATTCTGCTTTCTCAGAAGCCATAAGTCCGATAGAGTTGAAGTTTTATATTTTATAGATGCTAGACATTGTTTGAGATGTCTATTTTTTTGGCTGCTTTTTTATTCTCTTCCAGTCGAACAAAAAAGATCAAAGTACCAAATATAAGTCCAAAAATCAATGGTGCACTATTTTTCAAACAAAAAAAAACAAAGTAGGCACCCCAAACAGTGTCTAATACTTGTAGCAAAAAGTTTCAGCTCGATTGAACATACTGTGTCGGAGAAACGGGGGAAACTCTGCACTTTCTTTTGTAAAAATGCTGAAGGTCCATGACCCATGCATTTAGTATCTTTAGATATTATGACTAAGAGAATTTTGCATACACAAAATAATTGCAGCACAAGCTTTTCGACTTGACATTTCAGCAGTTGAATTTTATAAAAGTACTAACTAACAGCAAAGAGCCATGGTATTCGGCAGAGGACAATTCGAAGCTGTACTAAAAATTGACAACATGTTGATTCTAACATCTGGAAAAGGAAGAGAATTGCCTTAACATTATAGAAAAAAAAAACGAAAATACGTTGTTGTTAAATTTATTTTTCATCATTCTTTGTTTCAACAAGAATTCGAGAAATCTACTTACTGTTTGAACAATAGCTCTCATCCATGAACTATAAAATAGAATATTATTATCATTAAATTTTCTCAAATACTTATTATCTGAAGAGAATTTTAAAAATATATCTTACTTTAAATCATCTAGATCTTCACATAAAAGCCATACGATGTCGCGATCACGATCTTTTACAGACGCTGGAAAAGCAATAAGTGCTACTTCATCATATATGTTATCAAGATGAGGAAAATCAGGTAAAAATCTAGAATTTTTATTTTCATAATACTGAATAGAAATGGGATACTTTCTTCACTACCTTGTATATGGACCAACACAAATATATCGTTCGACATCCTTATAGAAAAAAAAAACTAATTATTTTAAGATAATATTTTATTGAAGGAAAAAATTACTTTAAGTAAAATCATTCCATCAGGTTTTTTATGTTTAATATCCGAATACCATGTGAGTAAACTTGAATCATAAAGTATAAATTTATATTCTTTCCATTTTTTACTTAATAAACCTCCTATACATATATAATTGAGTAAAGAAGATTGAATTTAACATAAAATTTTAAATGATTATGTTCTTACGATGATAATATTTAAGCATGCCTCGTTTAACTTCACTCATGATTCTTCTGAATTTAATTCAATAGTAATGAAAAAGGTCATTTTCTTTATTGTCTTCCTGGTCAAGCCAATAAGAAAATGCATCTCGAGAATTTTATTTGAAGTGGACAATTGATTTTCGAGGGGGCGCTATTTATCAGTATGATAGAATGATATAGTCCATCTATTTTCATATCATGTCAGTTTTTTAACCAATTCTCCCAATCGATATTTTTTTTCCTTTTTTTTTTAATCATTGTATAATTGAACATATCAGATAATATCTAAATCTGTTTTTTCTTTGTGTATAACAAAAAACAATCCATTGAAATCTCTTCTAATACTATTGCACTAATGAATTAATACAAAGTTACTTTTTTTTATTTATGTGAAATCTCTTTATATAGCATGCAATCAATAGACAAACACTATACGTTTTTATTCGGTATCAACTATGAAAATAATTGATGAAGAAGTAAACTATACGTTTCATTACAATGGTTTATTAAATGAATTTTGTTTTTAGTCATGTTCATTCGTAAGTCTCATGGCAGATTGAATCATGTAGGGTAGCATAAGAATAGTCCTCTGTGTCATCATCATGTATACTTAAGATGTTGTCTTATAAATCATCAGATATCTTAATGCTTCGATTATATTCAGTGTTTTTTAACTTAAGCCATGGCTACGAGCAAAACGATCGTATTTATGAACTTATTTTAATGATCCAGAACGAAAAATTTATCATGATCTTTATGTATGATTTAATCAAATTACAAAGCTTATTGATTGACAACGTCATCTATGATCGGTTGTTAGTCAAACAAGGACAATAAGTAGTAATAATGAAAGATCAAATCAACAATGATCACAATAAAATGTTTTGTAATATTCTTTCACATAAATATATTTTCTTTTTTATCATTATTCATATTTGTTATTTATGTTAGTAAACACAATTTTTATGTATTAATAGACTCGAATGTATTTTGCATGGTTATTTGATACAGATGATCAATCAAAATTTTTGCAAAAATCATATGAACTCTACCGAGACGACATTTAGGACTAGTATTGGTTATTTACTTGAGATGCATACGGATTCCAATTGATAAAATGAACATAATATACAAATTTGTTACTAGTTTATTATGAACATGCGAAGACCTCATTATATGAAGAACAAACAGAGAAGCAGCTAGCTTGAAGTCTATTGTTCTAGCCGTTTCTCATAGTCTTATTGATTCTTGGTTTTCAAGAAGTTTGAAATCATATATGACCATCCAATATACCAGAGATGCAGAATCTATCACTAAAATGAAAAATTTCTCGGAACAGCAATATTTTCAGGAAAAATTTCTCTAACTATAAAATTCCAGAAGAGATTCTTCTGGAAGATTGTCAAATTATTTTCTGAGAGAGAAAAGTATCGGATACCATATAAAAATGATGCAATTTCATATTTTATTTTCGAAGCATTTAACAATTATTTATAATTGTGGTTTTTATGCCACTAACTAGAGTATTTAATTTTCTACAAAATTGTCTACAGTGTGCTACCTAATGAACATTAGGAAAAAAATTGAAAACGTATTTTTGCAAGATTCTAACAATACTACATATACTTCGAACTGCAGAATATTCCATGACGTTAAAACTTTTGCCTGAAAATTCCAATAGAGCGGAAGCTCAACTCATTAAAGATTAGCCTGAAAATAGTACCATCTATGCAATTCACTTTTATTTACAGAATTCATTGAAGTAGCTACCGAAAACAATATATACTATAAATGTGCACAATGTCAGCTACCGATTATTAAAAATAAGTGTTCAATTATCAATGATCTTTCTTGAGAATAGAATTTTCTTTTTTCTCCTTTCTGATTTTCCATGCGATTCTATAAGTAAAATGAGCGCTCCTTTACACCTTAATTTGAATTGATTCAAGCTTTTCCAGAACGTTCTCTCATATTTTGTCTATCACTACAACTATCATAAATGTTCTTGAATCCTACATGGGAGGCTTTTGAAAAACCCATGGTTTTCAGGTATTTCCTAATTTTCTTGCCTCAGAAACGTTTTTATTCAATATAAAAATCATATTCAGAATCAACATGAGAAACTGCATCAGACCATATACGATACAATCATATTTATAGAGAAATTTTTTTTTCAGATTTTTTCACCATGAGATCTCTCTCAACTGAATTTTGTGAAAAAATTAATTTTTTCGAAAAAGACTATTTCTACTTATGTGCGTTCACTAGACTTAGAGGTAACAATCGTAGAGACGAAACAAGTCTTCATTGGCAAAAAACAATGTCACATCCATATGATAAGCCACAATTGTCTACTGTGCTGTCTGTTGACTTTGTTTTTCGACTAGATTTTTCGCGTCAGAGTAAATTCAGCGAGATTAGCATCTCATCCATCGTACAAGTGTGAAAATCAAAAAAGAGAAAAAACCTATAGAGAACTTTTAGAATCGGATTTACTGAAATTTGTATTATGCTACAATATTCTTCACGAAGTTCTTCAATTTTAGGTGTAACTTTCAAAGTGTCAGAACAAATATTTGAGAGAAAAATTTTCGAAATAGGAAATATCGAAATACCGGGAAAAGCTGGTTCCGGACAAATCTTTACTATTATTTTCGATTGATTTAGAGTAGCCTATATCTTTTAACTGTTTAAATGAACACATGCACTATGATATTCAGAATTTAATTGTGCATCCGATAGTACGAGAATCAGCATTTCATAGGATGAGTCTGACTTGTGATTAGATAATTTTTCATAATGCACTCAAAAGTACCTCTAGATGCTAGTTCGCAACTTTTCTCATACTGAATAAAACACTCAAAACCATGCTAAGATCATGATCATATAGAGCGAAAAATTCTCCATGTTTTTTTTTACACAATGCTTAGATTTTGGAATGGGCTTAGATGAGCACACAGTGACACACATCGTTTTTTATGCGTAGAAAAACAAGAATTTGCAGTTTAATAGTTCGATAGGTTTTCATTTCACAAAGTTTATTCCTACATGAAAAATCTATACGAAAAACAAACTTAACAGTTGTGTAGAGAAGCAAATTCTTTATCCAGCTGGATCATAGCTCAAATTCGAAGAAGTGTTGAGTTCCTGAAAGATAGAAAATAAATCTGCGACATGTGCTATAGAACACCCGTTAGTTTTCAAAACTTTTCTCCAGACATTAATAGGTCTCCTGAAATTTCCCTGAACGGTCGTTCGTGTATGTGAGTAGATTCTGCACCTCTGCTTTAGATTCTACGTAAATATTCAAAACTTTGTCGATTCTTTAGAAATGTGATGTTATTGAACAACCTTCATTACATGAATGACTGAATGTCCAGTCTGAATTTATTCGTTCTCTCTTTCTTTCTTTCTCTGACTTTGTTTTTTAATTATGCTGATGACACGGTAATTGGCGGTAGAAGATTCCAACCATCGTATGTATTTTGTCGATATCCTATAATTGTTATATAGACACACGATAACGATCGATTCATATGATATAAGCGATACCAGTGTTCTTAATTTAATAAAAGGAGTATATTTTATTCATATAAAGAAAAACACAGGGAGCTCATTTTCATGGAAATAATTAAAGTATTGTATGGCTCGAAGCTGTTATTTATTATATATAATAATATTCTAGGACAATTTTTTTCTTCGCTCTCGAGCTATTCGTTGTATTCTTTTTTCTTTATGCTTCTCTATTGAATTTATAGATATTTTTCGACCTTATTACTTTATCAGTTTTTTGATTTAGTCATTTTTGTTTCTATTAAACTAATTCAATTAACTGTATCTATTATGGTTCTCGAACAAATTAAAATGGTTGCTGTTACACATTCTCAGGAAACGTTCACAAGGATGATTAAAACAATGGAAAAAGATCTAAAGTGTGAGCTTATGTCAAACAAGTGCATGTAAGAAGCAATCAGAGGAAAAAAATTGGTTGTTTATGTGAAAAAACAATCGAATTAATTAATAATATCAGCAGTGGTATGAGATGTACATTGTTTTACGCGTCTCGGCAAGTCAGGATTGAAGAAATTTCTACAATTTACACTACCTCGTAAAAATGCTCTACAGGTGTATAGACTCCTTTATTCAACTTTTCACATTAGTTCGCTTATTGACCGAACCATCTAGCAAGAGTTTTTTAAAATGTATTCTCTCAGTTTCGAAGATATAACATGTGACGCATTTTGTATAATCATTATTTAACTTGTCCTTGATTCTTTTCTACCAAAACACTTTAGAAAATAATTATCACACGAGGGTTGTGCTAGTATTTTTTTCTGGAAAAGTGGCATTTTTTGTCACTGAGCTCGATTGAGCTTAAACTGTTCGAGTTTGGTACATGCCTAATTATTATATTTTGCAATTCTTTCTCAGACACAACTCTAATTACGGCAGCTATAAATTTTACCTGTATTATTTGCACAAACGATCTGTTTTTTTCTAATGTTTATTTTATTTTCTTCATAATAAGGTCTCATGAACCAGCAGAACGTGAACTTGCAGCTGTTCCAACAATTCGCAAAACCAGACATGAATTATTGAATCACAATCTACATCACGTTTGGTAAGTACTGCAGCTTTTAAAGGCCCTATATGTACCGAAAAACTCCGCACATATTAAACATCTTCTTTTATTAGAATCATCTGCTGACTTTACTTCACCACTTTATTACTGTTCGAAATATAACGAAAAGTGTTATGGTGAAATATATTGTTCCAACACTAGTTGCGCAGAAACTGAAGAACTCGATAAACTTCACGCGTATTTGTTGACGTGCCTTTACAACCTCAAATACGTTATGTGTTATCCCGTATTCAGCCATGTCATTTTCAACAACAATCTAGGAGCATATTAAATCATTCTTGAGATATTTCTGAAGCTGGAATATGAAACGATCGTCGAAGGGAGAATTTACTGATTTCATCCCTTTACTTATGAATGTTGATGTCACTGAAATAGAAAAAAGCTCCAAGTCTTGGCTATGATTAATCACGTTCGTCATGATCGAATTGAAAACATTGGAAAGATTTACAATACAAAACGTATCGGCTGATGGGGTTGTGTCTGGGAACATGAAGCAAAAACAAGAAGAAATGACTTTAGATTTGCAGACAGTTGCTGATGAGTTTTCAAATTTAGAAAGCTGACATTGTTTTGAAATTAATAAGGACGCTTCTATGTTTCTTAAGGGTTTTCCTATTGTCATGTTACTGTGATAAACCTACATAATCGACCACTCAAAATATTTCTAAACCAAATAGGGCTTTTTGTCGTGGAAAGTGTTCTATCAAGGGTAAAAGACTGATTTCTTCATTTGCCAAAATCAGAACCTGTTGAGAATCATGTAAAAAAAAGAGATATTAAGAAACTGTATCTTTTATAAGTAAAAACTAGTTGATGAAAAGCAAGTGCAAGTAACAAAAGATGAGAAACTAATTAATGAAGTGGCTTTAAGAATTCATAAGAGAATTTTTCAAAATCTTTGCAGCTTATTTCGTGATGTGCTATTGATTTTAGCATTTGACTTTTAAGATAAATGTTTCCAACAATTAGACGGAGAAATTGAGGAATATTTGGTTTTCGTTCTTATTTGTGCGATTATTCTATTTTGCTGATCTTTGTTGTGTTTTTCAAATTAGATGCGAATTTTTTCCGTTCGGAAAGACGCCGAGTAATCAAAACCTAGGACAAGTTTTACTTATTATTTTAACAAGGTTATACCAGATAGGTTTCGACCTAAAACTAAACTGTCATCGGATTTTTATATATGAATGTATGGATGAATGTTGCATAAGAGACTAGCGTTACTTTGATGTTGTTAGATTCTATTTGTGCTATAAATAAATATGAACTGATCCTAGCCTCTATTTTATCGATAGTGAGTTCATAAGATCTTTAGAATTATTTATTATTATGTATTCTATGTTGTTCAAACTGCCCGAAAATCGTGATTCTGCGACGGAGTTTTCTTAATCTCTCTCAGTACATGAACTTTTTTTAACTCTTAAAAAAGTGTTAAATTTCATTCAAATCGTGGCATGTTGTTATTGTTGTTGCTTAGTTTTCGAGTTTGCCACCAAGTGCAGTAACTGACTTCTAGGTTTTTCACCAGCTTAACTGCTATGACAAATTTTTCTTCTTCTTCTCGACGCATTAGTCACGATTCGAATCAATCATTCGTTCTTCACATTTAGTCAACATTTCAAAACAAGAAAATGTTTGTTAAGATAACGAGGATGTATCAAGTGTACATCTGAAATTCATTTTGCATAAGCTCAAGATTACATTCGGTAGGTGTGAAAATGCTGAAAAGTATGATTAACAGCTGAGAATTTTCTGATATGCAAATATATAAATTAATTTGAAAAAGATCATTGATAGTTCACCAGTTGTATGCAATAGTTTCCTTAGATGGTAATAGTTGGTTCAGATTCATTAACCCTTAACTTATCAGCGAAGCTAAGATAGCTGAATAAGACTGAAACTCTTTATATGATTTCATCTACACAAGTCATAGACTTAAAAATAGCTGACGGATATAGGATCGCTTTCTAACATTTTTCAGACTCATATAATCAGCCCTCTTTTCTAGTATGGCTTTTCTCGAATGACAGCTGGTTACTTGCGTGATCTTTTTTCTGTTATTTATTTGAATATTGAGATATTTGTAAGAAATACAAAAAATTAAAGTATAGGACACGTTTCCATACAAAAACAAAAACGATCCTGAACGATTCGGTTGTTTCGGAATTCTGGAGTCTCGCGCAGCACTATTATAAAGCCCTTGTAGTCTTTCATTTCTAATTAACGTTGCGTGTTATCTTTTTCTTCTAAAAACCGGACTGTAATCAAATTGATTATCGTATGTTAAAAAGTCTACCTAGAATAGTTTTAGAACATGTAGTTGGCTTTAATAAAAACCATACTTGGTTAAATGAAAAGTTTTAAAAATCAAAAACTTATGAGAAATATTTATTTTGGTCAATTCTAAGTGATAACTGTTTACTGATTTTTTTTCCTATAAAGCCCACGAAGCGACATCACTAAAAACAACACCTTTCTGTGCTATTGACATTGCCTTACAACATATTCCTATTTGTTTTGCTCAATGTTATATTTCAACTGCGGTTACAGAAATGAATAGAACGACTGTGGTTCACTTGAACTCTCACATAATCTTTTACATCCAATTTTCAGATACACTCAAAAACTATCTATAAAACATTTGTCTTATTGCTTTGTTCATATACAAACATATGACAGTAGCACTGAATATCTCATTTCAAATATTTCTTACAGTATTGAAAGTAATCATAAATCTGCTAAATATCAAACAATATTTGAAAGATCACTTCGACAATTCAAACTTTTAAAGTAAAATATTAGTAAAGATATATGGTGATATTTATGTTTAAGAAAAATATATATAAATATTATTGTTATATAAAAATAGTTATTACAGATATTTTTCTTATTTATAAATCAAGATTATGCATTAAAAAAAAAGCAAAAACTAGTTTTTCTATCGTTTCCCTTTTTATTTTATTGATTCCGTACTTTTTTCTCTTGATATTCGTTCTACAGCAACACCAAATTTTATGTTTCGTTTATCTTGATCTTTCTTTTCGTTTCCTGTCGGTCTCGAAATCGATTCAAATGAAACAATATTCCTTGCCAATTTCAATTTGATTTTTTCTCTTTGAATACGTTCTACCCGAACAGATGATAATTGTGACGTTGTTTTGTGTTCCGAAACACTATTTAAGGAGAATAACTTGATTGTTTCAATTTGTGAAGGACGATGTTCATATACTGATGTTCGATGAGTTGATCGAATAGGTTTTACATGAATTTTGTCTTTGTTTTTCTTTAATAAACCAATTGAAGTTCGAGTTTTCACATTTTCATCTAATCGACTTGTATTTTCAATAATTGGTGGACGATCAATTTGTACTGATATTGAATCTACTTCTGTTAATCGGGAAGGTACATGAGTAACTCGAATAACATTCATCGAATCAACAACGGAATTTGTTTCATGCTGTTGTACTGATTTATTTTTCAGTGTATCTAGTCTTTTCTTTGTTGATGACTTTATTCGAGATACTTGTACAGTTGCACCATTGATCGGTCGTTGAACAGATGAATCAGCATTTTCATCAAATCTTCGAATCGGAGATTGAATACCTAGATTCAATATACTGTGCATTTTGTTTACTTTCTTAACTTTTGTTACAGATACATGATTAAAACCGACTGGTTTTAATCTAGTATTATTATTATTCATTGATAAAAAATTCTTAGCATGAACATCAATCATGGATAGATGATTTTTATCTTCACTTGAACACGATGTAGTAGGTGTAAGTAACTTAAATAATTTTATATCATCATTTGTAGACTTTTTTGAATTTTCATTGAAAAGCCCATCAACAAGATATTTTTTTGCGTTATTTGAAAGTATGCTGTTGGATGGAATTGATGCGCATGTCCATTGACATTCTCGATCAGTACATCGATCAATATGATATAATTCAAATGGACCATTTTCTTCATAGATTACCCAACTTGTCGGTATACTAAAAAAAACAAGAAACTGAACGAAAAAGGATTACATATAGTTGTTTAGAACAGACCAGCAATAGTGCCAACATAAAAAAATACAAAATATACACATACTAAGAACAATTAAACCAATAATGCTTCCAATTAGTGGCCAACTAATGGGATCGGCTATTCAAAAAGAAACAAAAGCTGTTAGTGCTATTCTTGCAAAATTAAACTGTGGAACAAGATGTAGTTGCTCGTGTTTATCATAATAAGATTGTTTTAATCTTTATATTTCGACACACATTGTTTCAACATCATCGTACTCAATCCTGAAGAAATGCAATAAGGGAGTACCATTTACGCAAGAATGCAAGGCACTCGGACGTTTTTAGAATAGCTTTCCTTAGAAACAAGATAGAGATCTTCGATTTCCGACGTATAACAGTCACGAATCCAAGGGAATAATTTCATAAGTAAGATGTTTTATGAGAAAGTATCAGAAAAACAAGTTTATCAAGCTATTTTTAGAGAACCACGATAGATTATTGAAAACTGCTATAGGAATCGATTGACTTTTTACGTAGGTAGATAACGCCGAGTGTCCTCTACAAAACAAAATCTGTAGAAATGTTTTGTCTTGCGAGATTTAGAAGTATCAAACAATTTTCTCGAAGTCCGAAGACTCTTCTCTCTAGATAAGGTACTATTTTAAGGAATGAAAATATAGATTATCGATTATGCTGAACACCGTGTCACTATTGTTTTTTATTTTAGAATAACATATTTTTATTAATTATATCTAAGTCTAATTAGTAAACAATATTTTCATATAAAAATGATCCTATGACGAATGTAGATGTGAGGTAAGCATGGGATGTGAATATGAGTCATCACTTTGTATACGCTCACACAAACACTAATGATTGAACTTTTTCTTTTATGAAGAAATTTTTTTTTTTCATATTTTGTATTGGTTTCAAGCAAGAAGAGTACATAAGTGGTCAATAGAGTATTTGTTTATAGGGAAACATCATATGCTACTTATAGTAATGTATGACTAATAAAAATATGTCGTTCTCAACAGAAAATAAATACTGCCACGACACTCAGCATAGTCGATAACCTATGCTTTCATGTCTTAATCATAACTCCATATCTAAAGAAAAAAGTAGTCCTCAGACTTCGAGAAAAACGCTTTTGCACTTCTGAACTTTGCAAAGTAAAATACTTGTACAGATCTAGTTTTCTAAGAGACATTCTATGCTATATAATCAAGTAAAAACTAATAGACTCTTATGGTAGTTTTCAAAAAACTAATGCACTTTTCCAAAAATGCTTTGAAAAATTGATCTTCGAATATTTTCTTAGCAAAGATTATGGGTATGAAATTATATGCTTGGATCTTGGCAATCATAGATGGAAAACCACAGGTCTCTATCTTGTTTCTGTGGAAATTTATTCTAAAAAAGTATCTGGGACGGTGTATGACAAAGAAGAAAAGTTGCTAGGTACCTGTCATATCTACAATGAGTGTTGCTAACACAAAGATTATGTCTGTAATGAGCCGCTTCTATTCTGTCTTCCATACGATTCGTGTGAAGGGATAAGTCGAAATTTTCTATTCTACGCACTTTAACACTCCTGTTGGGTCGTATCTCAGAACTAATCGATTTTTATATTTGAAGTAAAGAAAACTTCAGCCATACGTCTTTTTGTTGTTGTGGTCATTGTAGTAGTCGTCGTCCTATTTACAATATATAGTTCATAAATTTGAATAGCATAGATATCAACAAATTCTTACGAAGTACTTGTAGTTGATGTTGTCGATCTATAAATCAAATAAAATAAAATTCAAAAGCTAGTTAATCTAATGATAAAATACGTAGAAGTTGTTGATGTAGTTGATGTTGTTGATCTATAGAATTTTTTATTTTTTATTTTTATTCACTCAAAAAACCAACGACTCACGTTGTCGAAGTTGTAGTAGTAGTTGAACTATAATAAAAAGCAGTACATAATTGTTTTTTGCTTGGAAGCTAAGAATACATACGTTGATGTTGTAGATGTTGTAGTTGATGTTGTTGTTCTATAGAATTAATTACTTTTCTTCTTAAATAAAACAAAAGGATCAACTACTCACGTTGTTGAAGTTGTACTTGTAGTTGATCTATAATAAAAAGTATCATCTAATGGGGTTTTTATTTCAAGTAGCAAGACGTACGTGGATGTGGTATATGTTGTA